>CANYLF011364549.1:0-15164 GCA_948193215.1 Bocquillonia castaneifolia | reverse complement strand
GTGTTTTGCAAGTAAAAAGAAAAGAAGACTGGTGATTTCAAAATTAAGGAGTACAACCCTGAGCACCAATGCATGAAGGCTTTTACAAATAAGAAGATCACATGTAATTTCTTGTCTTATTATTTTAAACAAGCAATTACTGATAAACCTGAAATTAAGGTGACTGATTTGGTGAAAAAAACCAAGAGTGAGCTGAAATTTAAGATTAATTATTTAATGTGCAAAAGAGCAAAGGAAAAAGTTCTACTTGAGCTTTAAGGTGATTTTAAGTAGCAGTATGCTCGGTTACATGATTATGTAGAGGAAATAAAAACCTCTAACATAGGTTCAACTGCTGTTGTCTATCCACTACATGGAACGAATTAGTTTGGTTATTTGTACATTTGCTTTGATGCATTAAAGAGGGGCTGGAAGGAAGGGTACGGACATGCGATAGGAATGGATGGTTGTTTTCTTAAAACCCAATGTGGAGGTTAGCTATTAACTGCTATTGGTCAAGATGGCAATAACCAGCAATATCCCATTGCATGGGCAGTGGTTAGAATTGAAAATAAAGATACATGGAATTGGTTTATCAAAATGTTAATTTTTGATCTTGACCTTAATGACGGTGAGGAGCTTGTGGTAGTGACAGACATGCAAAAGGTATGAAAAATTTATTACTTATGTTTTTAGCTTTAAAAAATTTATTTCGTTAAAGGGGCTAGTATTAGTTCTTAGCCTTTGGTATTTGATTTGGTTTTCGAGTCTTCTTGTTTATTTGTTAACTTATGAGTGAAACTGATTTTTCTTGAAGGGATTGCTGCCTACAATAAAGTAATTGTTGCCCAATGCAAAGCATAGGTGGTGTGCTATGCACATATTTTCTAATTGGCAAAAGAGATGGAGAGGAATTGAACTTGGGCAACATTTTTGGAAAGCAGCTATTATGAGTATTTTTTTGGACTCATTGGAGGAACTTGAAAAAATTGCAAGTGGTTGTGTAAATGATTTACTTTGTCATCCTCCACACACTTGGTGCAGAGCATTCCAGAAAACTATTTCAAGTTCTGATGTGGTGAATAATAACATGTGTGAAAGCTTTAATAGTATCATTATGGATGCTAGATTCATGCATATTATAAGCATGTGTGAGAACATAAGAAAATCTATGATGAATCAAATCCATCAAAGGAGAGATTGGGTATAGAAATGGCCAACACAATTAAGTCCAAGCTGCATACAAAGATTGGAAAAGAATATGGAGAGAGCATTTAAATGCTATCTTGAATGGAATGGTAAGTTTGGCTTTGAGGTATCCGAGGGGAAGGATAGGCATACTATCCAATTGGAAAAAAGGAGTTGCACTTGTCGAAGTTGGGATCTCACAGGCATACCATGTCCTCATGGTATTTGTGCTTTATTCCATAGAGGTTTGTCATTCGAAGATGCATGTGCTGACTGGTATATAAAAGACACATTTCTCAAAGCTTATAGTTATGTTATGCAGCCTGTTCGAGGTCAAAGTATGTGGAAGAAAATAGGTTTACCAGCTTTAGCTCCTCCTCAATTCAAGAAGAAGCCAGGTAGACCAAAAAAATAGAAGGAAAGATCCTAATGAACCAAAAAAAGCTGACAAATTATTAAAAACGGGTGCTGTGATGCAGTGTAGTAATTACAAGGAGTAAAGGCCACAATAAAAAGGGTTGCAAGAATCCAGCTACAAGTGTTGATCAATCTCATACGATGACCGCACCACTAGAACATGTATAATATTAGCATTTTAGTTATTTAGATTGACTATTAGTATATGTAATGCCTCAAATTTATAACCATTTATACGTATACTTAGTATATACATTGTAAAAATATTAACTTTATCATATACTAATCTTTTATATAAATAAAATTTAGTAATACTATTATAATGACAAAAACATTTTTCCCTAAGATCGCCGGAGTCTAGCCACATGGAGCTCTACCAAATCTAGCCTTCTCTTCCTATTTGATTTTCTTGCAACACTGGATTATTGAGGAAAATAATGAGCTTGATGCTCAGTGAGAAAAATAAGCATAAATATAACTATAATTAACTCAAATATTTGAAGTCTTTTTTAAGACTTCTATGTTTGCTGGCATAATATGCCAGTTTATATAATTTATCAGATCATATAAATACACTCAGCACAGCAGATAATTTGCAACGTATAACAAATTTAGAACATAATTCATAATCTACATAATTTAATTCACCAACAATATCAAATTCAACCAATTGTAAATTTATCAATCAAACAAATAAGTTCTATTTCACAAGCATATTTTCATCATTTCACAATCCCAATCAATTCATAATTCTTTCAATCTCAGTCAATCAAAATCTCAATTTAATCAATTTCACACCATAATGACAATTCAACTATATACACATGAAACACCAAAATTTACAAAATCGGGCGGATGACTCATCCTCACCAAATCCTCACCAAATCATTTTTCTCATTCTTTCACATATATAAATAGGTGGCCACCGACGAGACTATCCCACCGGCTCAGTCTTGCCTTCCCTCGACAGGCAGCTATCCCACCGGCTCAGCTTACCCGAAACACACAACCCTTTTTCCCCGAGTCAACCATGCCCATTTCAAACACAATCACAATCAATTCAACTCACAATACATCATAATTTTTCAATCCAGCTCACAAATTCACAAGTCAACCAATTCCACATCACAGCACATCATAATTAATTTTTATAATTGGTTAAATCATCTAAAAGAAAGGTTAAAGGAAAGGTAACCCAATCACATCTTTTTCAATTTCTCATATTTTCATTTGGAACAACCTCTTGTTGTCTAATCATAAATCATTCATTTTTTTATCATCTTTTGGGTTACCAATTTTTAACCAATCATTTAGACAATCAACTCATTAATAATCTCATAAATCAATCAATCTCAACTCATTCAAGTATCATTCTTCGATACCTCATCTTCTAGTTATAAAATTATTTTTACTCAATATACACAAATTTAATTAATCATTTAAATATTTACTTATATTCCATATCACAAATACTTTTCCATTATTTCATAATTCATTAATTAAATTATCCATTTTACTAATATCAATTCAATCTATCAAAAACTATAATAAATAAGCACACACAGAAATTTTTCATTTAATATATCCAAAATTAATTAATTAATTAATTACCCATTTAATATACCATAATAATTAAATCCACCTATATATATATATATGTCACACAAAAAATACATACCAACATTTAGCATGCAGAACTCAATAATCCAGGGGTACAACTAGGGTACCCTCACACACACAAAAATACTTATTTCCTCATCTGATTAGCGATTGTATTCCATTTACTCCAAATTCGATGCTCTTTATCCAAAACCTATACGAATTAATGTTCAACATAATTTTTACTAATTTTTGGAACACAACTATTATTCAAATTATTTATTTAAAAACACCACTAAAATTATATAAAAAGGTTTTTAAAGATTATCGGCATCTAATTTTTAGATTTCGATTGCACCATTAAGATCAACACGAAAAATCGAATTCGGCATAATTTGTCGATGAATAGTACATGTGAATAGTAACCGTACGTATGAACAGTGCCGTATACATGAATAGTACCGTGAGACCCACCTGTACAAAAGGGTGTCGGAATTAAATTCTGAAAACACTAACGGACTCCTCTCAAGCTCTAGATTACAGATATATAATCTATAAAATATTATACGGATTTAACAGAAATTGAGAAATTCTGTTTAGAATTTCTTACCTCAGATCTGTAAATTTCACCCTGTAAAACCCAGTAATATACCATTTAAAATGAAGGTGGAGAGACCAGGAATCCGTAGAAATTAAAATTATTGGATTCTAACTTCATATGTGAAAGTTATGAGAGTTAGAAATTTGAGAGAGTTTTAAATATATATATATATAAAAGATATATGAGAAAAAACTTTCATTTCTTTCTCTTTTCTCTTTTTTTTTTTTTATAAATAATAATAATAATAAAAATGATAATGATAATGGTAATGGTAAAGATAAAGATGATGATGATGATGGTGATGTACTATAATAATAATAAAAATAATAAAGATGATAATGATGTTTATGGTTAATTATTATATTAACCTTTAGATATTTTATAAATTATATCTTAATCTTTACAATAATAATAATTTTTTTTACCAATATCTCCGAATTAAATTATAAAATTCTTTTAAATAATTTTTATAAATCATCTAAAATATTTTTATTAAATATATTTATTTTTACTTTTTTTTAAGGGTGTTACTCATCCTTACATTCTTAATATTGCAGGATTCTTTATTAAGATCAATTTATGAAGAAATTGGTTGCAGACTTGGTGTAAAAAAAGCTAAGCAATCTAAAGCAAATGCAAAAGGAAAAGGCACCTGCCAATAGGCCTAAAAAACCTCCCCGTGCGGATACTGGTATTAATGTTGAGGGAGGTGTGGCAACCATAGACGTAAGTTTTTTTTTCTCTATAAATTATTGACATGCTTGTACTGGTTTGTATATTTTGAGCATATATATGATTTACAAATTTATTTTCATTTTGGGTGCAGTCTACAGTATTTCTAAACAAGTACACTAAACTAGACAATCCGATATCATTTGAGAACCAAAGACATATTGGTGCAATTAACCCTCCTTCACGATGTGAAGGTAATCCATCCTATGGAAGGTTTCAAGCTCCTGGATTGAGGTGGGATGGCAGTCCTTCGATCACTACCAAGCAGCTGCATATGCAAGCTGAAAAGCAACAAGGAAATATTAAGAAAAGGGCAAGAGAAGCTGCTTCAAGCCAATCATCTCAGCCTCAGTCATCCGAAACCTTTGATACTCAAAGATCACAAAATCATCCACCAATTTAGAGGCCTTAATAGTTTTTGGGGTTTTTTTTTGTCAAGGTGTTTATAGCATACAACCATACACCACAACTGCAGTTTGCCTTTTTAACACAATTACAGCTCCTGGATTTAGTAAATGTAATTGACAGCTTTACTAATATTAATATTTTATATTTAACTCACATTTAGATGTTTAATTCTGATTCAGATGTTTAATTCATATGGCTGTTATATAGACTTAATTAGTAGCACTAATGATGTATTATATTTAATTTAGGTATACTGTGTGCATGTTTTCAATGAAAGAAAACAAGCATCAGGTCTTTCTAATGGGATAATCAGGTACATGCTTTAATGTCACACACATATATATATCTATTGAAATTATAGCAATCAGGTATGTGCTTTAATTTTTCACAAAGATGAGTAAAAAATTATCTTATCTATAGTTTGAACATGTAATACTGCACACATATCATAGACTCGTGAATTGGACCATAAAGAGTTCCATATTTACCTTATTTTCCATGTAATTTGCTGTTCTTAATGGTTTTTACACTCATGTTTCATCCTTTGAAGAGTCTGACCCATACATCATTACTACATGCTTTTGGGACAAGTTTTCTTCTTTTATTAGTACCAGTTAAAAAAAGGAAGATGTGTGGATAAAATAGGACACCTGATGAATGAACAATAACATTGCATGAGATGACTATATTTGGGACTATAATAAAAATATTATATTTTATTAATTTTATCATTTACTTTTAATGTTATATTCTAATTTGAAAGACACGCGCTTTTGAAAGGGATAAAAAATGGGTTAAATGGCTATTTCTGAAAAGTAGCTGTGTGATTTGTCAAAAAAATTGGGTAACTTGGACATCACGTGGAAGATTATGTAGTAAATTGTCATTTAAACCGAAATATATACACACCTTGCATAAAATCTTTCATGGGCCTATTGTGCTACCACATTTGTTTTTAGTGAGGTCCATCATATTGCTAAAGTTACATCAGATTTCATTCTCATGCTTTTCTGTTCCTTTTTATGCTAAATGGTCAGTGTATGAGTGCTTAAGGGCCATTGACAATTTGCATATTATACTAAAGGTTGGGCAGAACTGTAAAACTTTGATTTGCGCTGAAATTATTTGATGAACAATGAGAATTTTGTCAGTGTTTTGTTTTTGTTTATTTTAGTATGAAAGTAGTAACTTTTAAGTATTGATTATGTTTCTCTTTGTTTAGTTAATTTCTTTATCTACATTGATGTGCTTCTTTATAATGAATCCAAGCAGGTTTCTTTCTTTCTTTATTGATCACACTCTAGGCTATATCCATCTGCTACTATTTTGCTCAAATATTGCTGCTTTAGTTCTTCTACAGCTGCTTTGGATGTATCTTATCATCATGTAACTACTGCCCTTTGATATGCAGATGTCTATGTGTCACTATTGCTGCTCTCTACATACTGAAATGCTTGCCTGCTGATATGGTGATGTTGCTTGTTGAAATGCATAATTATCTACTGATATGTTGCCACATACATCTATGCCTATGTATGTTGATGATTGGAGGGGAAATCTTGTGGTTGCTTGTAGAACATGTAAATTTTTAAGTAATTCTTACCTACATCAAGAGTATACATCGTAACTGTTGGATGAATGACACGTATGTTTATATTTAAAAGTAATGTTTTAAAGTTGGAATTATTTATTTACACTTTGGAATGGATGATTGACAAATACACCTTTTGGTGTATATTCTAAGTGTAGGTAAGAATTTCCCTAAAGTTTTTAGAGATTTAAAATTTATAATAGATTGTTGACTGTTTGACTTGGTTATGGATGTTCTCAGTGTATATATGATCTTCATGGATTATGTGGAGGCATTTAAAGATCTTGAAATATGGAGTTTTTTTTTTTTGTTTAAAAACATTGATAAGTTTTTTTTATTCCATTATATGATTCCAAGTTCTGATATATATATTTTTTTGTTTATTTTCAAAATTTTAAAGTTAGGATATTTGTCATGTAAGAGTAGATTAAAGATTATGTACTCAATTAAGCCTTTTCGGGATGGACCAACTCATCCGTAAGCTATGAGCTGATAGATGTTGGCTGGACATTAGTTTGGGTTCAAATCCACACGGAATGGGTCTGGACTCTATATAAATGTTAGGTTTGTTTTGTTACAAAGTAGGATTAGAATGGTGTAATTGAAAGGTACATTTATCCAATTTACCTTTAATCAAGTATCTAGTGATTTAATTTAGAATGTAGGAAATTTTATTGGGTTTTTCTCTATGGTGCACAAAAGTGAAGTAGGAATCATCATTTACTGACTTGTTTTGACATATTATGTTAAAATTTGTTACTTTCGATACATTAGTATCAGCCATTCAATTCTCTATATATTTGAGCATGTTCATTTACTTTCTGTTGTTTCGAATTTGTTGATGATGGGTGATGAATTTCCTAATTCTATATTACATTATCATGTTTTGCATCCAATCTTTAAGCACTTACGTGGACTCTAATTCTTGAACGACACACTAATGCCTTTTATTTTAGGCATAAAAAATTAATGGTTAAGATTTCATTAAAAATTTAAATTTAAATTTTTAAGAATGAGTTGTTAATTTTAGATAAAAATATCTTAATTATTGACTTTAAATTTAATGCATGAGATTAAACGAGCATAATCTCTCAAGTAGCACGGGATATAGGATACAGAAGTGATTCTAAGCGGATATGGAAAAATAATATTTCTAAAAAATGGAGGACATAAAATAGAAAAATTTGTAAATATTAAATATATATAGGGATAATTTTATAAATTTTATGAATTTTGATTATATATACACACTTTGTTAAAAATAGAATCACATAGAACACATCCCTTCAAATAAATACTTCAAATCATAGCAATAAGAAATTATCCCAATCAAAAAAAAGAAAAATAATAAATTATTGTTAAAAAAATTAAAAAAGACGAATAAATTTCATAAAATGAGAAAAAAAAAAAAGCCCTGCGCTATTACAGTTGAAGAAATCAGACTCGGTCATTCATGGCGGCATAATAAATTGGAAAAAGAAAGGGAAAATCTCAAACAGAGAAGGTAGTTACGATGCCCGCTCTAATCACAGTTAAAGAAGAAGACGAAGAACGTCAACACCTTCTCCACCGTCATAGCAACAACAACACTTCAACTCCTAATGGACGGGAACCAGAGATCGTACCTTCCTTACCATCATTATCCAATGAACCGGAGTCACCACCGCCTAATCAACGCCTCATTTCTCTCGATGTTTTCCGTGGTCTCACCATCGCTGTAAGGATTTTTAAATTTTTTATTATTATTTTAGTTTTGTTAGGTGAAATGAAACAAGAAAAATCAACTAATCGAGAACTTTGATTGATTAGTTAATCATAAATTATGAGAGTGAATTATAATTATTCATAACAGCTGATGATATTAGTTGATGATGCGGGAGGAGCCTTTCCTAGTATTAATCATTCCCCATGGTTTGGTGTCACGATTGCTGATTTCGTTATGCCGTTTTTCCTCTTTGGTGTTGGCGTTTCTATTGCTTTAGTATTTAAGGTAATGCTTATTTCTTAACTTGTAACAATATACGTGTGATTGGGCAATAGTATTGTATACAGTTATGGTGTGTGTGTTACTGTATACACATATATGTATTATATGTAACTGAGGAATAGCCTTGATTGTATTGTATTCAGTTATGATGTGTGTTTTACTGTGCAGAAAATGTCTAGCAAGTCAGCTGCAACGAAGAAAGTTTTGCTGAGGACAATTAAATTATTTGTTCTGGGTGTGTTGTTGCAAGGTAGGTAGGCTGCTACTTGCTTTGCTACATGGAAATTATGATCGACTCTGCCATTGCCAGTATAGTAACTGACTGATGAGTGCTTTTTTTTTTTTTTTCAAAGAGTCTGTACATTTGTTTGTTTTTCCAGCCATGTTATTTAATTTTTCTAACAAGTTTTCAAATATTTTTCATGTGAATTATGATTTCTTACATGCTTGTGTCAGTTGCAAGAGTTGATGTTATATGATTGCACTTTATTCATGTCCTGGTAAGTGGTAACCAGACTTGGCCCTGTTTTCCTTCTTTGAATTTACTTAGGTGGGTATTTCCATGGGCGTAAAAATTTGACGTATGGGGTTGGTGTGTGCAAGATTCGTTGGCTGGGTGTACTACAGGTAAAATTCTAAAACAATCTATTGCATTAAGTTTTGTGTTTGGTGTTCTTGTTGATGTGGCCTTTTCTTGTCTAATGGTTACTTTGTCACAAATGCTTTGGCATTTGGATGTTCTTGATGCTGGAGCTATTACATTGCTGGAATCTCGATTCCTGTAAAAACAAATGTATAATGCATGTGGTAGATTTAGAGAATTTAGACATGGCATGTGTGAATTTGTGGATTACTTACACTTGAAATGCCTTTTGGAATTATAGAGACAGTTCAATGGCAATGGTTGTTATGGACTAGTTGGCAACTTAAGTGAGTTTTCCATAAATAGGAGAGTGCTTTGGTCGTCTATAAAGGCTCCTGACATGAAAAATTTAGAATTACTCTATGTCGGGAGCGCTGCATTATATGACTGAAATCTATGTAACTTGTCTGCTCTGATAGGTTTTGTTTTATGGTTCACAAAGTTTGGAAGTTAGTTTGTACTTTTGTTTTATGGTTGACAAAGTTTGGAAGTTAGTTTGTACTTACATATATGCTCTTATATGTTTATTGAGCTGTTTATAATTTGCAGAGGATATCAATTGGGTATCTATTCGCTTCAATGTCAGAAATCTTGCTTGTGGACCGTATTGTTGTTGACTCACCTTTAGCTTTTGTGAAAAAATACTACCTTCAGTGGTTAGTTCTGCTGCTTTAAAATTTATATGCTTGCTTTTCAAACATACACTGTCATTAGATTGAGAAGGGCTAAGTTGATTGCAGTTTTGCAAATTTGCATTTCATGTAATCTGCAATTTCATTTCCAGAATGAATTCTGCAAAAAAATGAATTTCTATGTATGGTGGTGCAATATTTGCTAAGTAAAATTTTGAGATAGTGAGAGATCGATGGTTAACAAGGATTGATGTATCTAATCAGTGTTTCTTCTCTCTGTTTTTTGGGTTCTGTGGGTTATGTACTAGGTAAGATCGAAATTCATGTCAATACCAAAATTCTAAGTGTCTTTTCTTCACATTATTTTATAGATGTTGAAGTACTTAGGTCCTTAATATATTACTTCCAATGCACTTTAAAGGGGCGAATTTAGCCTAATGGAAAGTGTTTTTACTAGCACAACTGATAGTATCATTTTTCGTTGCTTACTTTTTTCTGGCATTGTTCTTTGTTTCTTTATTTTCATTAGCAGTTATTATCGATCTGTTTTAAAATGAAGAAGAAAATGGATTAGAGATGCCATTTCCTTTTACCTTTTAGTAAGTTTGTAATGATCGATTAAATTATATATGATAGAGTGCCTAAAGTCTATTTATTTCCCTACTTTATAGGCATTGTGGTTGAAAGAAGTTTCAATTACATCTCCAGCAAGAAAAAATATGTTTTTCCCTTTTAATCGTGTGAATTATAAATATATCTGTACTTTAATTTTGAGTATCTAACGTTATTAGTTCTATTACTTTATCTGTCTTATCAACAATTTGAAGGAAACTTTTGCATTGTCTTGCAGGATGGTTTCTTTGATACTATGCTCCTTGTACATGTGCTTCTTGTATTTCCTTTATGTTCCAAACTGGGAATTTGAAGTTTCAAACATGAACCTGTTTGGTTATGGATCTGGTACTCAGACTGTGAGTTGAATCATACAATCTTTGCACTTAATGACAAAATTCAATCAATTGTTAAATCTACAAAATCCAGCTTGAAAAGTTTGGACAGTCAGGAAAAAAAATTACAACAATCTTTTCCTCCGAGGCTATTTCCTGATTATTTATTCAAATTAGCTCTTGTTGATGTGAAGCTTTGATTCTATTATATATATCTCTCTCTGTCTCCATTCACTTTCAGTTCATGATCTGGAACTAATTTGGGTTCACATGTGTGTTTTCTAGGTGTATTGCGGGGTAAGAGGAAGTCTTGAGCCTCCATGTAATGCTGTTGGCCTGATTGATCGATTTTTTCTTGGTGAACGCCATCTATATCAGCGTCCCGTGTACAAAAGAACAAAGGTGATTCACTGGTTATTGCTCTAGCCTCTTGCAGTTGATTTCTTTCCTTATCAAGGATTTTAACTTTAATTGTTCCAACAGCAATGTAGTGTTAATTCTCCTGACTATGGACCTCTGCCCCCAAATTCACCTCCATGGTGTCTTGCTCCATTTGATCCTGAGGGTATTTTAAGGTTAGCACTGCCTCTGCCTTTTATTCTTCCTCTATCCACTGTCCTTACCAGTGTCAGGCTTTATTTCATTATGTAGTTGAGAAGGAACCTGAAAATGAAATTGTGGATGACAAACATATGTATTTTAGCTAATTTATTAAATACTTTATGATAATGGAAGTAGGAAATTGATCTTCATAATTTCAAAATCTGAATTTTCCAGTTATGCTGGACTCTTAAAGAATGCTCACTAAATATTTGCATAAGATTTTTTGCTCAACCTCATATTTTGACAAACTTAAGAGTTAAGACCTCTAATAGCAGTGGATTTTTTTTCTAGGTATTTGAATATGAATGCTAAATTGTTTTGCTGAACAAAAATTTCAGTTCCTTGATGGCTGCTGTTACATGTTTTTTGGGGTTGCATTTTGGGCATTTACTTGTTCATTTTAAGGTATGGTACTTATTATGTTAGAAATTACTGTGCTTTTAAAAACTAGTTACGCTTTTATTATGTGAATGCTCATAGATCTGTTTCGATGCTGTGGGTTTGATGGATTCTGTTGATAATTTATGATATACTTATTTGCTACAGGACCACATGCAGAGGATACTTTTGTGGTTGATCTCTTCTTTCTCTTTGCTGATTACTGGATATGTTTTGAAACTTCTTGGTAATTACACATAAGAATAATCTCTTGAAACTTGGCTGTTCCTTGTGATGATCCACTTTCTTCTCTATGTGTAATGATTGTGAATCTTGCAGGCATTCCTTTTTCTAAACCTCTGTATACATTGAGCTATATGTGCATCACTACAGGAGCATCAGGATTGCTTTTAACCATTATCTTTTACATAGTAAGTTTATTGCTTTGCTTCATCTTTTATGTGGTAAGTTTACTGCTCTACATTGATGCATATATACTGTATGAAACTTTGAATAGAATGAGCACTGATTGCTATAGATTTAACTTGGAATTTGGTGCTGAAGAATGAAACTTAAATGGATGATCTAATAGAAAAAATGGATCAATAAATGCGAGACATTATAAATTCCCACTTGTAGTTCTCCTGGCAAAGAGAGTGGGTTCTCATTCCCATCTCCAGAATGTACACTCGGTTACCATCACAAAGACTTGCTTTAATTGAGCAGCATGGGTTATTGCTGTTCAAGTTGCAATTGCAAAGGCTTTGAGCAAATGATTGGAGCTATATATGAGAACCAGTGAAGGTAGTTTATACTACCTATTTAAATTTTCCTTAAGCTTTGCATGTTTGATTGTGGAGGATGAGCATTTGAGACTCTTTCAATTTCCTTCTGACCCTCTTCTGTGATTATCTACTATAGTTGATTGGTCTTGTATAGAAGTGTCTAGAAGTGCATCAGACTTTGAGCAAGGGAATGTGGTGAAATAGATGCCAGGCACTTGCCGTACCATATGGTTAAGGTGGTGAGATTTTTATGGTGTTTAGGGCTGAGCATTGATCATGTCAGGTCGGTTCGAACCGGACCAGACCTGACTGGTTCTGGACTTTAAAAATATAAACTGAACCGAATTCGGTTCATGAACAGAAACTGAACCAGACCAAATGGTTCGGTTTGGTTGGTTTGTTTATTATAGTTTTATTCAAAATTTTAACTATTATATAAATATTTATTATATATATATATTAAAAATAAACAATATATGCCCAAAAAACCGAACCAAAAACTGAATTATTCTATTATTCTAAACTAAACTAAACTAATTTATATACATAAACCACTTTAGTTCAGTTTTTTTGGGTTGGTTGTGTTTTGCTCAACCCTAGGTGTACATAGTTATACAGGTAGCTAGAATCAGTTGCTTTGTAGATCAGATATTCAGGATATGCTTTCTTACTCTCATTCCTCAAGGCCTTTCACAATTTGAAGCGACGAGAATGTCTCATGCTAGTCAATCTAAGCATGTGCTCATTGATGGACCGAGTGATTAGAAGTATACTTTGCAACAGAAATGGCAAATTCTTGTCAATTGTCTGGGGTGCGGTAATGAATTGTCGAGGCCCTGTAGGACCACTTTGCTCCATGTTTAGATGTAATCGTGAAAGGTACATTTTTGTGGTCTTAATAGGAGAAATTGCATTCAACTGTCTGTGGTGCAGGTTGATGTCAAGCAGCTTAGAAAGCCAATGGTGATACTTCAGTGGATGGGAATGAATGCACTTATTATTTATGCTTTGGCAGCCTGTGAACTTTTTCCAGTAGCATTGCAAGGTTTCTATTGGCAGTCACCAGAAAACAATTTGGTAAAATTTACATCTCATGATTTATACTTGCAATTGATTTTCTGTGGAAGAATCTGCTTTGATTCTGCACATCTAAGCTCATATCCCACCAATAAAACAACATAATATGTTGGGGTTTATTGGCTGACTTGACCAAATTTTGCTTCCAGGTTGATGGAACGGAATCTTTGTTGCGGGCCATACTCCATTCAGAGAAGTGGGGCACCCTAGCTTTTGTGATTGTCGAAATCTTATTTTGGGGCCTCGTTGCTGGCTTCCTACACGTGAAAGGCATATATGTAAGACTGTGAAAGCCATGTATATATTTTCATGTTCCCTGTGAATAGCACAAAGCTTTTGTCTGGCAATGATGATATCTTATGCACGGTTATGCAAATCAATTGTGCTGCCTGTGAGTAGGATTTACTCATGGCCATCCATCTGCATTGAAACTATCCTCGATATTGTCCAACTTTGCCATTACCGAATAGTCACTACTCACTTGCAAGTCAAAACCTTAAAACCCTGAGCTTTTTAAGCTTGGTGATTGATAGGGTGGAGCTGAGTATCATTCAATCTAATGATCATTCGTGGAGTTTGGCCAAGGGTGTGCAAAAACCCGGACCGGCCGAGAAACCGAACCGGTTTTGTGAAAATCGGTTCGGTCTGTTTGGTTGACTGTCCAGTCCGGTTTTCATTTTCTAAAATTTTGGTCTTCGGTCTTTGGTTTGGTTTTTCAAACTTGAAAAACTGAACCAACCAAAAAACTGAAATTATTTATTTTATTTTTAAATTTTTATATTTATATACATATTTATATATTTTACACATTATATATATATATTTTCATAAATTTTCTATGTTTTTTGCTTTAATAAATATATTTCATGATTTTTTTGATAAATAAGTATACAAAATTTATTAATATTTATTAAAAGATTTTAAAAAATTAAAAAAATAAAATGAAAACCGACCGAGCTGAAATGACCGAACCAATTCGGTTTGGTCCGGTTTTGGTCTAGGGGTAAGTCTGGTCCGGTCCTAACTTAGGATCTCCAAAAGACCAATCAGTCCAACTAAATTCAGACCGAACCGGACCGGACAGACTGAATTCACACCCCTAAATTTGGCTTAGTTATTCTATATTATTGATTAAGATCAGTTCAAGTTGGAATTATTTTTTATGCTTATTAGCTCATTATTTTATAACTTAAATTAGGAATTTGAATTGAGCTGTTCGTAGCCTTGGTGGCCATATATATGAGGTTAAGGTGACGGTTAAGATCCAAGTCTTTTTACCATCTTAATTTAAAGGTATGCGTTCAGTTATTGTGCACACAGCATTTTAAGTGATCTTTAAACTCATGATTCGTGAATCTTTTTCGCTCTATTAACTAGGAGTCATGGATGGCTCTTCAAAAAGGGAAAAAAAATTTGGAATTATGGCCCACTCTAGTGGTGTAGGCACAGGGAAAGCCCTACAGTTCTTGTAGGAATTGAGTTTTAGTGTTGAAAAATTTAGTGATTTTAATTAGCACGTCTTATGGTGAAGTGCATCACAAAATATATATTTGTGGATTTTAGTATCAAGAAAGTGGATAATGATACAAACCAAAAA
>CANYLF011363936.1:0-30654 GCA_948193215.1 Bocquillonia castaneifolia | reverse complement strand
AGGTTAACACTTAAACCTATCCACCTAAGCTAAAACACTCATCAAAGCTCATTACCATTATTAAGTTGTGACCAAGTCTTATGACAAGTGATCTTTTGGCCCATTTATTGGTTTGGACCTCAAAAGCCCTTAAAAGAGTCTTCATCAAATGTACTTATGCAATTGCATTATATTCATCACCTATAAACACACTTAGCAAAGGCATTAGTATCATCAATGTTTTGTTATCATCAAAATCACAATTGAAATCTTAGGTCCTTGGGGCTAACAGAGACTTCTCAGAGCGAGCAGGCAAAGGATCAGAGACAACGAACACAAGAGAGACAGCAGTAGATGTATGCACAAACTGCCCCGCCACCACTAGCCCTGAAGGGGTATCAACCGGCATTGACTTCATTTTACTCGCCTTTGACGTCTTCTTTATTTCTAGACCTTGTGTTCTCTCCGATGACCCATGAGGTAAAGCATGAGACAACCATTCTTCATACCAGTCAGAAGAGAGATTAGGAGTAGCGTCGGCAGAATGACATAAACCCCAAAGAAGGGCTATATCGTCATGATAAGTCCGGAACTGAGGAAACTTCAACAGGCTCTCCGCCATATTCAAGCCAGAAGGGTCAGTAATACTTTTTCGGTCACACAACAGCTGCGTGACCCGAACTTGATCCGAACTCAAAGTTTGCTTGGGCTGAATCCTGATGATGGTGGTAGAGCCCTTCTGACGTAGATACGCTTGCATCAACGCTTTGGCCGAGCGATTTTTCCGGCGAACAGTTTCCTGGATCTTCTCATAGAGAACAAGCTCATGAAGTGCGGGCTTCTCAGCATGATGATTCAGCAGAGTCGATCTCCACTTCTTCGGAAGATCCTTAAAATTAGGATGGTTGTTATAAGCAAATCTTTTCCTCCAACCGATATGACCATCTGACTCAACCCCCACGTAAGTGAAGTTTCAGACTCTTAAAAGAATGAAAGCACTACTACAGTAATGACATGGACTATACAGATGGAGCAGACGGTCAGTAGTTAGCAGCTCTCTTTCCTCCGAGAAAAGCTCCTAGAGTGCCAATAGCTGGCAGACGGTACTCGGATGAACTTGTGACAAAGGGACGTGAAAGTTCTGGTGGAATGAAGTAATGATAAAGGGCAAAGGAAACCGCAAGTCGACTAGAAGCTGTTCTTGATAAAACACAATCTTGGTTGACCATGAATTGACCAGAGCCAAGACACCTTTTTCCGGACATGTAAGAATGGACTCATTAGGAATATGAAAAGCGCGCTACCACCCATCAAGAGCTGCGGATGTAACTTCACTCTCCCAGCCATTTGTCCTGGCACGAAGAGTATTCCAATTCGGGGGATCAATGAAAGACGACCTTTTCTGTTTGGCGGGTATTTCCTCCTTGCCATAAACTGGGTAAAAACCTCCGAAGACAAAATATGCAGCCAACAAAGCTCAAAATAAAAAGGATGCAAGGCCCCACCCCCACCCCCCTATTTTAACATATCACATGGACCAAAAATATCCCCGCCCACACCACCTGATTATCAAACCCCCAACACCAATTTCTACTTTTCATTCCTTATTCCAAAATTCAAAAACCCCGCCAACTTTATGACAAGCTAACACTCACAAAAGACATAAATGTTTACCCAAACTGACATTTGTGGGGGGGACTAATAATGGAACCAGCCCAAAAGCCCAATAGGCCCAAGGACAACAGGCCACACTCAGCTCCACCAAAGATGCACAACAACACCTAGCAACTAGACATGACACCACATCTCACAAACAGACACTATAAATACCCAACTCTCCCACAGGTAAAAGGATCCCACTCAGCTCATTTATTACCACATTTATTATCCTTAATGAACTTAAATGACTTGAGCACCAGAGTTGAACCGAGGACCCGAGTCCTATCCGACACACTGTTCAAATGTGCAGAATCAACTGATTGAGCCGGTCCTCAAGTTTCGCCTTCTCGGACATTCTCAATAACCACTTCTACCGGGATATGAAGGCTGTTTCAGACCGGAAGACTCTCCAAACATTTGATCTACAGATCGACTAGACCATGTAGAGCCCATTCATTAGCCAGGCCCAACTTATCACGTCTGACCAGATCCATCAATTAGTTCATTGCAATAGAAAATAAAATACCAAAACTAAGCAAAAACAAAGAATTCATAATAGAAAAATAAATCTACTACTTTGTGATTCACTTTTCAGGCGTTTACAATCTTCAAATGGTCATAACTTCTTCATAAAAATTGTAGATTTTGATTTTCTCTTAAATTTAGGCTTTTCAATTGCTCAATTCGGAGTCTTCTAGTTTAAGTTATGGTCTGTCGAATGTGTTGCACTTTCAAACTTCGAATTTCACATTAAGAATCCAAATTTTCTACAAAAACTCACTATAAATATAAAATTAATTAATTAAAATTTATTTCTACACTAAATAGGCTAAATTGATCAATAAAAAGACTTTAAAAATTAGTTCATGATAATAAAAAAAACACCCAAATTAAATATATATAAAGAATTTATGGTAGAAAAGTAAATTTTATATATCTTTTTAATTTTAGTTCTTAAATCTTCAAACCATGCTTAAATAGGTTAAATGATCGAAAAACTTGAAAAAGTAATTTTTTTACAAAATATAAAGGACTAATATAATGATAATTAAAGGTGTGTTCTATAACTATTTTGTTTTAAACAAAATAACCATAATTCATCATACAAAATATTAAAAACTTGAAAAAGTAATTTTTTAATTTTTCACTATTAATGCATTTTTCATTAAATAAATCAATTCATTTTTACAAAAAATGATATATTAAATTAAAAAAATCATACTGATATCAATTTAAGAAAAAATTAAAATATCTTGATTTTTAATTATTTTTTTTACATTTTTGCCATAATTAAATTAATCTTGTTTTTTTATTTTTTTTTTCACCATTGCCTTTAAAAAATAGAATTTTAGATGGAGCCCAAACAACCAAGTGCAAGAAACTTCAATTGGAGCACGAATAGCTGCAAACTCATAAAGCCCCAATCTGCCTCTCCCTAACCCCACTTCTTCTTCTTCTTTTCCCCCAATTCACTTCGTTTCTGCTTTCTCCTATGGTCTCTGGTTGCCCTCGCCTTCAGCTTCTCTTCTCTACTTAGCTTTCTTTTATTTTCTTTTATTTTTGAAACTAAAGCTCGACTCTTTTCTGTATCAGGTCCCCACTCTCCGCTTCCATCTTCTCTTCTCACTCTCTTCCCCCTGCCGCCTCCTATATCTCTCAGGTCAGCTAGGTTTTTTTTTTTCAATTTTTTTTATTTTAATTGTTTTTTTGTAAATGTTTTTTAAAAGGGTTTATCTTTTGCTCTATTTGCCTTTTCTCTATTTCTTAGGTTTCTTCTTTTCAATTTTATTTTTTTCTTTTTTAATTTATTGTTTTTTTTGTTAATGTGGGAATTTAGGGTTCGTTTCTTTTTAGGGTTTTAGTTATTTTGTACGAATTTTAATGCAATTATTATGTGATATGTGTAATCTTGTTAATGATTTGGAATTGAGAAATTGCTCCTTTTGAAGCTCGAAGGTTGTCAGGTTACTGATTTCCTTGACCCTATGTTGCATAGATTATGTGTGATTTAAGGAATAGAAAAGTGCAGATTTTCAGTCAGAAGTGCATGTTTTAAATTTCTCAGAATTTCCGTGTAATAGAAAAGCAAGCAGATTTTTTGAGCATATGGTTGCATATTCTTAACATGTTAGAGCTGTATACATTAGTTATTTTTTTAAAAAAAATTACCATTTCATGTTCTTTAAAATTTGATGCACTATCATCCTTACAACAACATCTTTGTTTTGTTTTCAGTTTAATTTAAATAAACAAACACAATGAGTCCTATTCAGAATTTCGAGCAACACTCTCGCCACCTTGTGGAGCCTGATCTCCGTAAGTTGTCGTTTTATTTATATTTTGGTTTCAGCTGAACAATTTTTATTTGTAAATGTTAGTTTACATTGTTGTTAGTATTATTATTATTATTATTATTATTTGATTTATAAATGTTAATTGCTATATTTTTATACTTACATTTATAATGGTACAATTTATTTTATTTAATATGTTCTTAGTCAACAACATAATGATCTGTATTATTTATTTATGTAATTGTTTTTTTTTTTGAAACAGCCATTCAGACAAGGGTACATATGGCAATGGAAGTACGAGATAGTCTTGAGATTGCTCACACCTCAGAGTATTTGAATTTCCTTAAATGTTACTTTCGAGCTTTCTCAGTGATTCTCATACAAATTACTACACCCCAGTTTGTAGATAATCCTGAGCATAAGCTTCGTAACATTGTCGTTGAGATCCTCAATCGGCTTCCTCATAGTGAAGTTCTTCGCCCCTTTGTTCAGGATCTCTTGAAGGTTGCCATGCAAGTTCTTACCACTGACAATGAAGAAAATGGATTGATTTGTATACGTATTATCTTTGACCTTCTTAGGAATTTTAGACCGACATCTGAAAATGAAGTTCAGCCATTCCTGGACTTTGTCTGCAAGATATACCATAATTTTAAATCAACTGTTAGTCATTTCTTTGATAATACAAATACTTCTGTGGTGGATGTTAAACCAATGGAGACTTCTTCTTCAGATCAAGTTATTACTGGTACTTCTTCATCTGGAAATGGGCAGCTTAACCCTAGTACTCGTTCTTTCAAGATAGTTACAGAGAGTCCTCTCGTAGTTATGTTCATATTCCAGTTGTATAGCCGACTTGTTCAAACTAATATTCCTCACTTGTTACCTTTGATGGTTGCTGCAATATCTGTCCCTGGTCCTGACAAAGTTCCACCCAATTTAAAGAGCCACTTCATTGAATTGAAGGGTGCACAAGTGAAGGTGAGTGCTAGACTTGTTTGCTGATGATGTTCTTTTATGGTTTATTTCTGCAAATAATGAAGTTTTGTTCCCTTTGATGTTGCAAATCACTGATGCCTGATGGTATGAAGTTAGTACGTGATTCTCACCAAGAGAAGATACTGCACTTAATGAGATGATCTCATATTTGTCTTGTTTGAGAAAAAAATGACATGCTTTTGCTTTTCTTAATTATGACATTCTCTTTTTACTCATTGGGAATCATGCACATTCAATTAATAGTAGTTCAATGGTTGCAGTCCATTAACTTTTTTAGCTGGTGTATTCAAGAATATCAAGACATGGGTAGTTAGTTGTTAGGATCCAAAGTTTGGTCGTACAGAGAGTTCGATAAATTTTAGCAACCTTAAGAAACATTAAATTTGTTTTCATTATCTATTTTCGGTGCTTCTCTATGTAAATACATCAAATTGTGCTATTAAAGCCAAACTTATATATTTGACTCTTTAGTGGATACTCTAGGTTTCCACCTCTTTTGTGGGAAAGTTGGAGCAAAAAGAGGTAAATAACATATCTAGTCTCTCAAAGAGAGAAATAAGGGCTTTGAGCATGACTGACAATACTATAGCATATTACTCTTACCAGAAGAGCTTTCTTATCGGCATTTTTGTGTGTTTTTTCTTCTCTTTTTAGTGATCTTGACTATTTTTCGCCATTTTCAATTCTTGCAGACTGTTTCCTTCTTAACTTATCTGTTGAAGACTTTTGCCGATTATATTAGGCCTCACGAAGAAAGCATATGTAAAAGCATTGTCAATTTACTTGTCACATGTTCTGACTCAGTTTCCATTAGAAAGGTGAAATTTTACTCATCTTTTTAACTTTTTTCCCTTTGTGAAATGTTCTTTTTTTCCCTCTGGCATTAGATGTTGAATTCGAGGTTATCAATGCAGGAATTATTAGTTGCTTTAAAGCATGTTCTTGGGACAGATTTCAAGAGAGGTTTATTTCCTCTGATTGACACTCTTTTAGAAGAGAGGTAAGTTCTTTGGTCTTCTATCTTTTACCCTGGAGACTAGATGACTTGAGATGCTAGAATACATTGAATTTTTTAAGCAGTTGGTGCAAGTTGGGAGATACTGAAGAAACCCCTCTTTTATTGTTACATGATTAGCATTAGCTGTAAGATTGCATTCGGTACATGAGACTGCTTAACTAAGCCATAGGCTTAAATACGAACCCATGTTTTGGTACATATTTTATGAGGTGCGTTTAGTAACCTTGATGGCTTAGTAAACCCATGAGGATGAGATTAGCTAATACCTACCTAAAGGTGTCTTTAGTTAATCCATTCTCATGAGATTATTAATCCTACCATTTAAAATATCATATTCCAACACTATTCCTGGTTATTTTAATTAATTATAAAAAAATGTCTCATAAGTCATAACCCAAACGGCAAATTAAAATCATATGTTCTGAATTCTCCAATCTGATCCTTTATTTCACTGTCCTTTTAAATCGTTTGTTGTTTTCTTGATTGATCAATAGAATATCAGACCTATCCCTAGTAAATTCAGCAGCGATTAGTCTTCTAGAATTGCCTTCTCATGAATATATATGTATATCAGAATTTAAAGTTATTGCTAGATTCTTTCCAGAAATACATGGCGTGCATCAACCAAAACCAAATGATAGGGCACAACTTTATCATTCTAGGGGAGAGTGAAAAAGATTGAGAGAGTAAAAATAAAACCAGGGCAATGATTTTTTTATACATAAATAAGAGGATATTTAAGTCATTTATTTATTTTAATTGATTAACTTATTAGTTAAGCACTTCTTCCAAACATAGGATTGTAATGGTAAGATTAGTTAATACCACAGATTAATATTATTATACCAAACAAAATATTGCATAACTAATCCTATGGCTTAACTAAACCCATTCTTAAGATTAATCCTTGTCATTAACATTCTTCAAACCTAACGACCCCTAAGAGAACATTGCACATGAAATTAGTCTTATTGGAACTTCAGCCCTCTGCAAATGATTTTTATCTAATTCTGTGGATAACATGATTAAAAAAAGTGTTGGATGTGTTCACTGGGTTTTAAAGGAGCAGGGCAACTGGGGCTGGTTCTTGATCTTTTTGTGCAGTAGTTTATGCTATTTTTTTTCCTATTGTTCATGTTATTATTTTTCCCCTATTCTATTTCAATCATTTGGATCTCGTTTTGATTGGTGCATGCATCATTCTAACTAGATGGTTATACTCTTGGGGCTTGAATTTTTTTTATTGCTGTTGTGTCATTTTCTCTGATTGTTGTATACTTGCATGGAACATTTCTTGATTAATGCCTAATTTTCTGTATTCCAGGGTTCTAGTTGGAACTGGTCGAGCATGCTATGAGACATTGAGGCCATTGGCTTATAGTCTACTGGCAGAGATTGTTCATCATGTTCGGAGTGACCTTTCCTTATCACAGGTGCTGCTTTTGATAAGATATCCTAAATCAGCGGTTGTCTGGTTGGTGAAATTGGATATAGGGGGCAAGCTTAACCTGTAACCTTTTAGCAACCCGTATCTTAGAACTTTAGAAGGGGTGTGTGCTATAATTGGGTCTGTTTTACTTTAAATAGCTTTAAATAGGTGAAACCATAGAAACTCCTAAATCGATGGGTTTAATTATTAAGGATTGGATGTGGTCGCCATGCTTCCCCAATAATTAAAATTTAATATTTGCATTTTTGCAATTGGATGTTTGTTTTACTCAATGGCATGAGAGCTCTAAGTTTGTTAAACATTAAGATGTTTGTGCCTATATATATGCTAGGGCAAGTCAACAAACCTCTTCATTCCTCAATATTATAAACATTACGATATTTATCTTGAAATATGTACATATTCTCTTTTACTTCTTATTCAAATAAACAGTTCATTTATGTATCTTGAGAAATGTAAACTTATAACAAATTTAATAATCACTCGATAAATTTAGGAATCCCTATCCAGTTTCTCTATTTTATAGAGACTATCACCATTTTCAAGACTCAAAAAAATAATTTAAGTTAAAACTACTATTCTTACAATAGGGATACAAGATAAGGAGGCTTTTGGACTTGCTCCTGGTCTTCTTATGTATTTTCGAAAATTTGCATTTATGTATGCATTTTACATCCAAATATACGCCATCCATCTAGGTTGGACTTTTTAAAGTGGAAAGTATTGAGATGCTTGTACATTAGTTAAAGGCTCTTAATGTGATTGGTGGTTAGAAAGCACAAACAATTATTAATCATTGTAGAGTAGGAACTTAGGATTTTCCAGTCTCTGTAATTGAAAGAAGCATTTGTGGTCCTTGTTTTATGAGTTGAATGTTTCATGCACTATTTGTTTTTTTGTAAAATTCTATTATAGTCCAAAATAGTGAATTGTATTCCTACTTGCGAATTCTTTTGCCAATTAAATTTAAAATTTTTGTAGTAGTGTTCATAATTGATGTTATGATGAAAATACCAGAGCGCAGTGATGCACTACTTCTTGTTGATATGGAAATATAAATTATGATGAAAGCGTTAAATAGATTATTTTACTGTGCGAAAAAAGTACATATAATACGTACAATTTGTTAAATTCAGTATTTGACTTGAGATAATGATGAATGATCTCATGTTTTTCTCATCATCTCCTCTTCCTATGAGATGGAAACGTCCAATGTTTGAGCTCATAGCCATTCACAATTCCAATTCACACTGATTTGTGCATGTTGGCTAAAATAAAATACTTAAGAGAGCCTTGTCATTTTGTTACGTGTAAAAGTATTTTATCTATGGTTTCCTATTTTGTTTTCTCATTGATAAATCTAATTGCTAATAAATTAGTATTATTGTGTTGCAGTTATCACGAATTATTTACCTATTTTCGAGTAACATGCATGATGCTTCATTGTCGCTCAGTATTCACACCACATGTGCCCGGTTGATGTTGAATCTGGTGCATATTCTCACTCCAGTTTTAAGATCCTTTTAACTGCTGATCTCTGTAAGTTCTATTCTAAAATTCGTAGTCTGTCTTCTGGTATTGATTGTGCTTAGGTGGAACCCATTTTTGAGAAAGGTGTGGATCAACCATCTATGGATGAAGCTCGAGTTCTTTTGGTTTGTGTTGCAGTTGACTTCTAGATTATTCTTGTGTATTTTCTCTTTCTTTCTTGGAATGATTTTGGTTCTGCTTATAGGGGCGCATTTTGGATGCTTTTGTTGGTAAATTTAGCACTTTTAAGCGCACCATTCCACAGGTATGTGCTTGTTGATTGCTTTTTCATTCTTGTAGTGTGTTGAGACAAATCTTAAATGCATTGCTTTAACGAATTTTAATTAGTTACGTTGAATCTGTCTTTAAAAAGCTCTATTGCTGTTGGCTTTTCAACTGTAAGGTAGAGAGTGGAGTGCATCAATTGTTTTGACACCAATCTACACTTGGTTTAAACTGCAGTGCATAGAAGTCCTATAAATTTTTATTGTTAGATGATCTTCTCCTGCCCTCCTTTTCCTTTTATGAAACTGTATGAGGCTTAATTGGAACAGTTAGTTTATGTTCTGATTCTGAAGGAAGCCATGTTTTGTTTTTGTGCATGTGTCACGTATATATATATATATTTATTTGTGCACTTGGGGGGAGCAGGTGGCGCTTGATTAATTTTATGAGACGTATTGTTATGTGTTGCCATTTGTAAATGGTCAACTTTGGATTTGTTGTAAGAGATTAATGTCGTGCCTGTGGATATATTATTTGTGTAAAGAATATCAGGTAGTTTCTATATGTTTTCCTGTTCTATCAGTGCAAGTATGTAATGTTCGAGATTAGATAGGGTAATACTTTGTAACTCTTCCCAAGATTTCAAGGCCTATTTTCTTGTATGTCCTTTATCAATTATTGTTAATCTACTATTTACAAAGCAACTACTGATCATATGCAGTTGAATTGTTTTCCCTTTTCTTTTTTTCGCTGGCAGTGTTTTCATTCTCAATTTCCTTTTCTTTTGTTCCTCACCATTTGCTTTCTTGGTGAAGGGTTGAATTTAATCAGACTTTATTTTTGGTGATAGCTGTTGGAGGAGGGTGATGAGGGTAAAGAACGTGCAACTCTGAGGTCAAAGCTTGAACTTCCTGTGCAGGTTTGGTGTTTTTTTTAATGACCTTTTCTTAAATTACTGATAGTGTATTTTTAAGTTGCATGCATCTCAGTAACTTTTTAGTTTCTTCTCCTTCTCTCATCTCTTTACCTCTTGTTTCCTTATATAGGATTATATATTTGAGAAAAAACCACTTGAATTTAGAATTCATATTGTGGATGCTTGCTAATGCTCAAGATATTAAAATGTTATTGCTAGGAGTTGCTGATTCATTGTTTGGGTGTTATGGCTTTGCATTGATTCTTGTCATGTGATTTCGGTGAAAAGGTTTGGAAGATTACATGTAGCAATTGTCACAGCCTTTGGTTGAGGTTTATGAATAGATCATCATTATAGGATGTTGCCCTTTCAGATGACACTGGTATCATGTCTTCAAAATTTCCCATTGTGAAGTGGAAAGTTAACGTCTTGATATGATGAAAGTTTGCGCTATAAATTATCTATCATCAACAGCAAACTATGGTTTTGGAATGTGATAGAGTTTGTCATTCAGCTGAGAAAGGGAGGAGTCCTTGAATTGCCATCAATTTATCACCAGAAAAGTCAGAATTAATTAATAGTATTAGCTAAAGCCATCTTTTACTTGATCCTTGATGCAATAGGCTTTGATCTCCCCACACTTTTTTCTTCTCCACTCGTATCAATTCTACAGTCTCAAAGGCTTTTTAATTATTTATTCTTTTGAATTGGAGATGAGTTTGGTGCAAGGAAGCATGCCAAGTGCTTAATAATTTGTTTGTTCATTAGGAATGAAGGGAAAGAAAAGAAAGGAAATGAAATTAGATAAATTTCCTTTGTTTGATTGTTAAATAGAGAAGATAAAATAAGATAAGAGTAATACAAAAAAGTGGAATGAATCGTAAGAGCAATGATTTCCTCTAAATTTGGAGGGGAAATAAGGAAATAAATGAAAGGCTACTGATATACCTTGTTTTTTAAGAGGCAGGAACATCATTAAGAGTATAATTGAAAATATACATATGATAGAGATTGTCCTTATCCTCTTTATTTAACAGGCAAATGAAACATAGGCAGGAAATTCAATTTCTTTTTCTTTCTTTTCTTTTCATTTCCTTTATTTAATTTCTTCGTGTTGTCCTCTTCCCTCATGCAATTTGGGGAACAAACAAAAACAGTTAAGAGTTCTGCTTTTATTTCAATCAAGTCTTTTCTTTTAATATGATGTGAAATTAGGTGATTTTCTGGGTCTTTACATGTGCTTTTAGAGTAAGAAGCTGATTACTAGTATGACCGGAAGCCCATATTCTGTGTTTATATATATATATATATATTATTTAATCTCTATTTATGTGCTTGATATTGGCTACTTATCCCTTGTAGTATCCTTTCTTCTGTAATGAATATTCTGCTTCCATTGACAAAAAAATGATTTGACCCCTTGAAATGCTTTTCAATATAGCATCATAACTATTTAGGCTTGGTTTGCATTGATGGAAAATAAGAGAGGAAAGAAAATAAAGGGTGGAAAATAGTTAAGAGTTCTGCTTTTATTTCAATCAAGTCTTTTCTTTTAATATGATTTGAAATTAGGTGATTTTCTCTTTACATGTGCTTTTAGAGTAAGAAGCCGATTACTAGTATGACCGGAAGCCCACATTCTGTGTTTATATATATATATATATATATGTATATATATATATTTTATTTAATCTCTATTTATGTGCTTGATATTGGCTACTTATCCTTTGCAGTATCCTTTCTTCTGTAATGAATATTCTGCTTCCATTGACAAAAAAATGATTTGACCCCTTGAAATGCTTTTCAATATAGCATCATAACTATTTAGGCTTGGTTTGGATTGATGGAAAATAAGAGAGGAAAGAAAATAAAGGGTGGAAAATATCTCGAGATTCTAACCATGTGATAGCAAATTTAGAATCCCTATGCATTTTCCACTCATATTTTCTTTCCCCTCTTATTTTCCTTCAATCCAAACCAAGCCTTAAAAAATTCTGCGCTGGCAAAAAAAAAAATTGAATGTGTTACTGCAGTCTGTCTTATAGGGTTACTACTGATCATCCTTTGGTGCATGTACCTGCCTGATGTTTGTCATTAAAATCACCAGATGCACGGTCTTGGTTGTTTTTCCCCTTATTTTTCTCCCATCTCTCTTGCTTTGATCTTGAACTTGATGCATAATAAATTGCAGGCAGTTCTGAATTTGCAAGTCCCCGTGGAACATTCCAAGGAAGTCAGTGATTGTAAGAATCTGATCAAGACCTTAGTTATGGGTAACTGACCCTCTTTTGCTACTTCCTTTATCTCTCTCAATGTTAATTGATAATCATTTGTAGAGCTATGTGAATTATTTGCTGTCAATTCTTATCTTTTGCTACCCTATGATTTTCTTTTTCCTAAAATTATGTCGACTTTTTAGGGTAGATAAGGATACCTTGCATCTATGTCTGTAATTTTCCCCCCACTCCATACTATGCATGTATGGAGGAAAAAAATACGGGCAAAAGGTATCCTTATGTATGTATGTATGTATATATGAAATTTGAAAAATATCGGTAGAGTTTCAAAAATTTTGATGCTTTGGACAATCGGGCATTTATATTCTTCTGCACTAGCATGTTCAATTATTTACCCCTAGATTTTTACAATCTTGACCAACTTTTTCAGGAATGAAGACTATCATATGGAGTATCACGCATGCACACTTGCCGCGATCTCAGGTTTCCTCATCTCTAATTTACAGTTCCTGACATTTTGTTCTGCTCTTTATTTTCCTATCTAATGTTTTGAATGGTTTAGGTTTCTTCTTTCACACATGGAACACACTCTCAAGCGCTTGTCTCACCATCATCTAATATTCCATCTCCTCAAGTGTTCAAAGGGATGAGAGAAGATGAGGTATTAAATATCTGCAACAAATTCTTATTTGTTTTTTGATGTGAGATTATCCTGACCTGGCATCAATTTTGGGAGTTTACTAGGTCTGGAAAGCATCTGGTGTCTTGAAGAGTGGTGTACACTGCTTAGCGCTTTTCAAGGAGAAGGATGAGGAGAGAGAGATGCTAAATCTCTTTTCCCAGATTCTGTCTATTATGGAACCAAGGGATCTTATGGACATGTTCTCATTGTGCATGCCTGAGCTTTTTGAATGCATGATTAGCAACACCCAACTGGTTCACATATTTTCTTCTCTTCTGCAATCTCCGAAAGTATACCGGCCAGTTGCTGATGTCTTGGTTAACTTTCTTGTTAGCAGCAAACTAGATATTTTAAAGCAACCGGATTCACCTGCTGCTAAACTGGTTTTGCATCTCTTTCGATTTATATTTAGTGCTGTTGCTAAAGCACCTGCAGATTTTGAACGTATTTTGCAACCTCATGTGCCTGTAATAATGGAAGTATGCATGAAGAATGCTACTGAAGTTGAAAAGCCTCTTGGTTACATGCAGCTTCTCCGAACGATGTTCCGAGCTCTTGCAGGATGTAAATTTGAGCTTCTTCTCCGAGACTTAATTCCTATGCTACAACCATGCTTAAATATGTTGTTGACTGTGCTTGAGGGTCCAACAGGTGAAGATATGAGGGATCTTCTGCTGGAGCTATGCTTGACATTACCTGCCCGCTTAAGTGCCTTGCTACCATATCTTCCTCGTCTCATGAAGCCTCTTGTTTTGTGTCTGAAGGGAAGTGATGACCTAGTGAGTCTAGGTTTAAGAACACTTGAGTTTTGGGTGGATAGTTTAAATCCTGATTTCCTAGAACCTAGTATGGCTAATGTCATGTCAGAGGTGATTTTAGCCTTGTGGTCACACTTGAGGCCGGCACCTTATCCTTGGGGGGGAAGAGCACTGCAACTTCTTGGCAAGTTAGGTGGTCGTAACAGACATTTTCTTAAAGAGCCCCTGGCTCTTGAGTGCAAGGAGAACCCAGAGCATGGGCTTCGCTTGATCCTTACATTTGAGCCCTCAACCCCATTTTTGGTACCTTTGGACCGATGCATTAATCTTGCAGTGGCAGCTGTCATGCATAAACACATTGGCATGGATGCTTTCTATCGAAAACAGGCTTTAAAGTTCCTTCGTGTTTGTCTATCTTCTCAGCTTAATTTGCCTGGCAATGTATCTGATGAGGGGTGCACTGCTAGGCAGTTATCTACCTTGTTAGTATCTACAGTGGATTCTTTTTCACGCCGGTCTGAAGCATCAGATGTAAAGGTTAGTCAAACAGTGTATTAAAATGCTGCTCAATATTGCATCCATGACTTCATGGTCCACTAAGCTTTATGATTTTAGGAACCTACCTCAATCCCCTTCTGCACAAACCCCAACAAAAGGGGAAAATGATGCATGGAAAAAAAGAAAAAAATCTATCTTGCTTGACCATAGATGGGATTTGTTCATTAAGATTACAATCCTGTGCATGCTCTGATTTTCTCATCTTTTTATTTTTGTTTCTGAAATATACTGAAATTTCTGGAATGTGATGTTTGACATTGTAACCATGAGCATTATAATGTTGCAGGCAGATTTAGGTGTGAAAACGAAGACTCAACTGTTGGCTGAGAAGTCGGTTTTTAAGATTCTCTTGATGACCATAATTGCTGCGAGTGCAGAACCAGAACTCCATGACTCCAAAGATGATTTTGTTGTCAATATCTGCCGCCATTTTGCAATGATATTTTATGCTGATTATACCTCAGCTAACCCAACTATCCCAGCAGCTTCTCATGGGGGCTCTATGCTTTCATCAAATACTAGTGCCAGTTCCAGGTTGAAGAGCAGTGCTTCTAATCTTAAAGAGTTGGACCCTTTGATATTCTTAGATGCTTTGGTTGATGTTCTCGCGGATGAGAATAGGTGCCATGCCAAAGCTGCTCTTAGTGCTCTAAATTTATTTTCTGAAACACTTCTCTTCCTTGCTCGGTCAAAACATGCTGATGTAATGATGTCAAGAGGAGGTCCAGGTACTCCGATGATTGTTTCCAGTCCATCAATGAATCCAGTATATTCACCACCACCAAGTGTTCGCATCCCAGTTTTTGAGCAACTTCTACCTCGTCTTTTGCATTGTTGCTATGGTAGTACATGGCAAGCACAAATGGGAGGTGTTATGGGACTTGGTGCCTTGGTAGGAAAAGTCACTGTTGAGACTCTCTGCATTTTCCAAGTGAGAATAGTGCGTGGTCTGGTTTATGTGCTGAAGAGACTTCCTCTTTATGCAAGTAAAGATCAAGAAGAGACTAGCCAAGTGCTTACGCAGGTTCTTCGGGTGGTGAATAACGTCGATGAAGCAAATAGTGATTCACGCAAGCAAAGTTTTCAAGGAGTGGTTGATTTTCTTGCTATGGAATTGTTTAATTCTAATGCATCTATCATAGTGAGAAAGAATGTTCAGTCATGTTTAGCACTTTTGGCTAGCAGGACTGGCAGTGAGGTGACAGAGTTGCTTGAGCCTCTGTATCAGCCTTTACTTCAGCCTCTTATAATGAGGCCATTACGTGCAAAGACTGTTGATCAACAGGTACACTTTGTTGTTATTGACCATTAATGTACTTCATAATTTTCTTCACTGACTAGATTTGGTTATGTGTAGGTTGGGACTGTTACAGCTTTGAATTTTTGCCTGGCCTTGAGGCCCCCTCTTCTCAAGTTGACTCAAGAACTGGTAAACTTTCTCCAAGAGGCATTGCAGATAGCTGAGACAGATGAAAGTGTATGGGTTGTGAAGTACATGAATCCAAAAATGGCCGCCTCCTTGAATAAACTTCGAACTGCTTGCATAGAGCTACTCTGTACCACCATGGCATGGGCAGATTTCAAAACACCCAATCATACTGAATTGCGTTCAAAGATCATTTCCATGTTCTTCAAGGCTTTGACATGCCGCACACCAGAAATTGTAGCAGTTGCCAAGGAGGGCCTACGACAGGTTTTGTTGAGCATTTATTGTAGTGGTTGATATGCTTGTACTAATTTTTGTGGTCTATCTTTTCCTCTCTCTACCCTTTTGCTTCTCTTTGTTGTCTTTGCTTGGTTTGCTAGATCATGATTTGCTTCAGGTATGATTATAATTGGTGATATTTCTGAGTGAGAGGAATGCTAACTTCTAAGTAGCAAGACTTGATGATGTACCTTTTTTGCTCTTGGATATACTTCACAAAACAGTTTAAATAGTCCGCCTATTACATTTATCTAGCTATTTATTATAAAACAGATTCTGGCATAATGTATTGGACTTGTATGGGTTATCTTTTTCAGTCAGTTTTTATTTAAATCTTTTATAGCTTACTTTTGATTTGCAAATAGTTTGATAAACCTCTAATATTTTCTTCATCAGTCTTGCTCCCTGATCACTTCCTATATTTAGATTTTAAAAGAAATTTTCTTGCTCATTTAATGCACTTCATTTCTTGTTTAGGTTATTAATCAGCAAAGGATGCCCAAAGAACTTTTGCAGAGCAGCCTCAGGCCTATTCTAGTTAACTTGGCACACACCAAAAATCTTAGCATGCCTCTTCTGCAGGGTCTGGCCCGACTGCTTGAACTTTTATCCAATTGGTTTAATGTCACTTTGGGTGGCAAGTTATTAGAGCATCTCAAGAAATGGTTGGAACCTGAGAAGCTTGCCCAGAATCTGAAGTCATGGAAGGCTGGTGAAGAGCCAAAAATAGCAGCAGGTACATGAGCATTTATTCATATCGTCCTTCTTTAAGTATATTTGGATCTATTCATATTGGCATGCCTTTTTGTGTTGTTCCTTGCAGCTATTATTGAGCTTTTTCACTTGCTTCCTCAAGCTGCCTCGAGGTTTCTTGATGAACTTGTTACCTTGACCATTGATTTGGAAAGGGCTCTTCCTCCTGGACAAGTATACAGCGAAATAAACAGTCCATATCGGCTTCCTCTCACTAAATTTTTAAATAGATATGCAACACTTGCTGTTGATTATTTTCTTGCTCGATTAAGTGATCCAAAATACTTCAGAAGGTGAGGGTAAAATGCTGGATCAAAATTGTTAGCTGTAGACTTGGAAAAAAAAAAGTCACTTAGTGAGTATGCTTATCCCTTTATTTTCTTTCTACATTGTAAAATACAGGTTTATGTACATTATACGATCAGATGATGGCCAACTGTTGAGGGATGAACTTGCGAAGTCTCCACAGAAGATAATTACAAGTGCCTTTCCAGAATTTCTACCAAAACCTGATGCAACAATGACGCCTGCATCGTCAACCGCACCTGGTGCTTCAATGGGTGAAGAAAGCATCATCACACCCCCAACTGATGGTTCTACTTTGTCATCTGTTTCTCCTGCCACAACTTCGGATGCTTATTTTCAAGGGCTTGCACTTATTAAAACGTTGGTCAAATTGATTCCTGGTTGGTTGCATAGTAATCGTACTGTATTTGATACTTTGGTTCTTGTGTGGAAGTCACCTGCAAGAACATCCCGTTTGCAAACTGAACAAGAGCTGAGTTTAGTGCAAGTAAGTTTAGCTACTCAATGGGAATAAGTGATAATTTCTCCTCCAACTTTGTTCTGTTATGCAATGTCACCTACACTATGTGATGATCTTCGAAAATGAAAATGAAAGCCATAGTGATTCTAAAATACATAGTTGAACGGGTAATAATACTGAAAACTGAATATACTCAGGTGCTGGTTCTTTGGTTCTCTTTTACATTACTATTTTCTGTCCAGGTATCTCTTAAAAAGCTGTCCATTGTAGTAACTTTGCATTGTCAACCTTTGTTTTATGATCCTGATCATTGATGGATCTCACCCCACCCCCCCTTTCTCTTTTCACTCTAAAATTTGGTCTTTACCTGTTTGCACCTGGCTGGATCGGTTTGTGACTGAAGTTTTTTTAGTTGGATGCGTAAGTGCTAGCAGTCTCTTGTAAATTAAACATGCTAGTCACGAGTCGAATGTTGGCTGCAGTCATGCATGAACTGCAATATAATTAGTTTAGACAGGCATATTGACTTGATCATTCTAAAATTATAAATGCAGGTTTGGGTTTGGAGTTTTAGATATTTTTGAAATTTTCTTATGAACATAGATAATGAACTGACAAATATACGGCCTTGGGATCTTTTCTTAAATTCAGGTTAAAGAAAGTAAATGGCTTGTCAAGTGCTTTCTGAATTACTTGCGACATGACAAAACTGAAGTCAATGTTCTCTTTGACATCTTGTCCATCTTCCTATTTCATTCTCGCATTGACTATACCTTTTTGAAGGAGTTTTATATTATTGAGGTACTTCAGTTGATATGATTTTTTTTCTTTTTTCAGTATTGCTCTCTTTCCAGTTTCTGTGTTATACTTGATTTATAGTTATGGCTGCAAGAATAATCGTCTTATGTACCAGGTTGCTGAAGGTTACCCACCCAACTTGAAGAGATCACTTCTCTTGCATTTTCTGAACCTTTTCCAATCAAAACAACTTGCTCATGACCATTTGGTGGTTGTCATGCAAATGCTTATTCTTCCGATGCTTGCCCATGCATTTCAGAATGGCCAAAGTTGGGATGTTGTTGACCCTGGTATTCTAAAAACAATAGTCGACAAACTTCTCGATCCACCAGAAGAGGTGATTTATTTAAAGTTTCATCCTTATTTTTATTTGTTCCCTGAAAATGCCTCGTCTCCTCTCCATTCATGTTCCTTCTTCTCTCCTACCCCCCAAAATTGCTTATCCCTCAAATAGAACTGTTTTCCTGATTTTCAAGTGATAACATTTCTTCTTAGGTTGCTGCTGAATATGACGAGGCTTTGAGGATTGAACTCTTGCAGCTTGCCACTTTACTTCTTAAGTATCTCCAAACTGATCTTGTTCATCATAGGAAAGAACTTATCAAATTTGGGTGGAATCATCTCAAACGTGAAGATAGTGCTAGTAAGCAGTGGGCCTTTGTGAATGTTTGCCACTTCTTAGAGGCGTATCAAGCTCCAGAAAAAATTATACTGCAGGTACATTTAGAAGTCACAATGATATTGATCACAAATATCATGACCACTATTCTTTATGGATGGGGCAGCACCCTCATTCTTAATATTTGAAGTAAATCCTTGTCACTCTATGGATTGCTTTACTTGTTTGAAGCTATGTGTTGCCTGTTTACACTTTCAAATATGGTATCTACTTGATGAGAATTCAATATGCCAGGTGTACTACAGTCGTTGTCACTGAAGAACCACAGTAGTGTTGAATTGCATTGCCTTACGGTTTTACTAGCATATCGTTAGGCATAGGATTGTTGCACTTGACCATGTGGATTAAGACTTTTGGTAGTCTAGTGATCTTATATGTTGAGCATGTGTAAGAAGATTCTGAAGCTGACTTCCAATTGCAGGTTTTTGTTGCACTTCTCAGAACTTGCCAGCCTGAAAATAAACTGCTGGTCAAGCAGGCCCTTGATATACTAATGCCAGCATTACCAAGAAGGCTGCCTCTTGGTGATTCTCGAATGCCTATCTGGATCAGATACACGAAAAAAATTTTGGTTGAAGAAGGTCACTCTATTCCAAATTTGATCCATATTTTCCAACTCATTGTGCGCCATTCAGATCTCTTCTATAGCTGCAGAGCACAATTTGTGCCTCAGATGGTTAATTCTCTCAGTCGACTTGGATTGCCATATAATACTACAGCAGAAAATAGGCGTCTTGCCATTGAGCTTGCTGGATTGGTGGTTGGTTGGGAAAGACAAAGGCAAAATGAAATGAAAATTGTGACCGACAGTGATGTGCCAAATCAGACCAATGATGGGTTTAACCCTGGCCCTACTGTTTCTGATCCCAAGCGTGTGATGGATGGCTCTGCATTTCCTGAAGATCCAAGTAAGAGAGTTAAAGTTGAACCTGGTCTCCAAGCCCTCTGTGTCATGTCTCCAGGTGGGCCACCATCAATCCCTAACATAGAAACCCCAAGCTCTGGTGGTCCACCTGATGAAGAGTTCAAACCAAATGCTGCTATGGAAGAAATGATTATAAATTTTTTGATAAGGGTGAGTCTTTCTTTAAATACTTCATCTCTTATATTAGTGAGTTTTAAGAATGCATGCGTAAATCCTACCTTTCTTTTAAAGTTTCCATTTGTTGTTAGCAGGTTAGTTACCCTTTAATTCTAGGCAGTGATTCTCTGTGACCTGATATGCTGTCCATTATTATAGATTTTCAGTAGTATAAAAAACTAACCTTCTAGCAATCTATCCATTCTCCAAGTACGAAACTTTACCTTCAAAACAATTTATTCTGGTAGCTATCTTTTTCAGGTTGTGGAGTGCTTTTTTGTTTTCCCCCCCTTTGGTGAAACTCTCTTCTTCAAATCCTTGTTCCAAACCTTCTCTTATCATCTCAGCAATGGTATAGAAAACATGCCTGGTGGGTTAGGCTAGACTTGGGTGTTTCATGCATTGTTACATTGACTATATGTTCTTCTGCTGCAATTTGAGCAGTTTCTGGCCATTGCTACCAATGTTATGTTTGTATCACAAGGCAAAATTGTTCTGATATGGACACGAATCATCTCATGCTGCTCCTTTGGGAAATTGGGACAACTTTTAATACTACCTTTGTTGCATATTATTTGTTTACTTTCACTTTTTTTGCCTTGATCCTTTTTAGTTGTCCATTTACAAAATCAAGAGTATTTATTATTTTTTTTCCCTCCAAATCTACCCTTAGTACTTCATTTCTAAGGTTTATTGAATGCACCAACACTACAATTTTGTTTTTTAAAAAAGAGTGAACTTGTCTATTAGTGGTTTTAACCTATGTGAAAAGGTAAAGTGGACAAATAATATGGAACAGAGGTGGTAGCTAATTTCACTGTAAAAATTATGGTGCATGTTCAAATGATTTTGCCACCACCTTTTTGCTGCAGTGTTTCTGGTAGCTTGACCGTCTTATGGGAGGTTATCTTGTTTATCTCAGCATGTTTACCATCCTTATAATGGTTTTGTTTCTTGAAGTTGCTTACTCACAATGGGGTTATGATGTTGAATAAATGTGGAAACAGGTTGCCTTGGTTATAGAGCCCAAGGATAAAGAAGCAAGCATCATGTACAAACAAGCATTAGATCTACTTTCACAGGCTCTAGAGGTGTGGCCAAGTGCCAACGTCAAGTTCAGTTATCTGGAAAAACTTCTGAGCCAGCCATCACAGTCGAAGGATCCTTCAATGGCACTTGCGCAAGGTTTGGATGTCATGAACAAAGTTTTGGAGAAGCAGCCCCATCTATTTATTAGAAATAACATCAGTCAAATTTCTCAAGTATGCGTCGCCCAATAATAATTTTCTTGTTTGAATTTCCCCTTTGCATACGACCGTCGTGATTGTGGTAGTTATTTAATTAATTTTTTTTGTATTTATATCAGATTCTGGAACCCTGTTTCAAACATAAGATGCTAGATGCTGGAAAGTCATTGTGCTCTCTGTTGAAGATGGTCTATGTTGCTTTTCCACCAGATGCAGCTAGCACACCAACAGACGTGAAACTGTTGTACCAGAAGGTTGATGATTTGATACAGAAGCATATCAATAATCTTAGGACTCCACAGGCATCAGGCGAGGACAATTCTGCTAATTCAATTAGCTTTGTGCTGCTTGTTATTAAGACCTTGACAGAGGTGGAGAAGTACATTGAACCACCTTTCTTGGTTTGCATCCTTCAACGCCTGGCACGTGATATGGGATCATCAGCAGGTTCTCACTTGAAACAGGTGTGCCACTGCCATCTTTATGCATATCAAATTCCCCCTTTTGTTTATGTGCTAAGCCCTAATGGTGGTTAGAGTTGGAAATTTGGAATTTCATTCTAACAAAATTTTAATTAAAATCTGTCAATGGTTAAGCATTTATTCTATTTTGATACTGATATAGTTTATTCTCAGTCAGGAAATATATGGTAATTAAGCACTTCCCGTAAAATCTAGTTGATTCACTGTAGGTAATTAGATGCTTCTAAAGTATTGATTTGATTCATAATTGCATGAATAGAATGGTTGTTGACAATGTCACCTTCAAATTTTTTTTTTTTTGCGATTTTGTGCTGAGGAAAGAGTACATTCTTCTATTACTGTGCCAAAATTCTGGATTTTGTATCTTTGTTTGAAAACAAAAATTCAATGCCATGCCCTGTATTCCGTTTTATCACGTGTCATTTTAACTTTGAAATAATTGCACACTAAATTTTTATTCCAAGGCAGCATGGTAGCAGTTCATTTGCGAACACTTGTGTGTTTGATTAAGTAATTTCATGTGCCATAGACTCAGAAATACTGAATTACCCATTTTTTCCTGGCAAGTGTTAATTTTTTTAGGGGCATTAATTCAGTGTCCAGGTTAGCATTTTCTTGAAAATATTGCTCAGTATGGGATTGATGCTACATTTTTGTAAACCTTCTCTTCCTTTCTTTAATTGTTACTTCTGTTGTTAATTTACTTGCTCCACTAGAATTTATTTGAGATGACTTACTCTAAACTTGTCTGATTTACAGTATCTGATATATTCTTCCCCTCAGGTTCAGAGAACAGATCCAGATTCAGCAGTCTCTTCTTCCCGTCAAGGTTCTGATCTTGGAGCTGTCATCTCTAATCTGAAATCTGTCTTGAAGCTTATCAGTGAAAAAGTCATGGCTGTCCCAGAATGCAAACGAAATGTAACTCAAATCTTGAATTCCTTGCTCTCAGAGAAGGGCACTGATTCTAGTGTGCTTCTTTGTGTCCTAGATGTGATAAAAGGGTGGATTGAAGATGATTTCAGCAAACAGGGAGCAGGCATGTCAAGTGCTATTCTCAACCCTAAGGAAATAGTCTCTTTTCTTCAAAAGCTTTCACAGGTGGATAAGCAAAACTTTCCCGCTGATGCTGTTGAGGAGTGGGATAAGAAATATCTACAGCTTCTTTATGGAATTTGTGCTGATTCAAACAAGTAAGTATATTCTGAGCTAATAGAGCACTGGGGGAAGTACAAAAATGTAACCTTTGGTTGTCATTTTTTACTCAAGGGACTGATTTATTTTGTGACAAATAAGTACCCTGTGATATTAAAAACATTGCACTTTAATACACCATCAACTAAAGTAACTTTTTTTTATAATATACAACAAATATAGTATAAAATCTTAATCATATAATATTTTTAAGTGATTTGTTGTTAATATAATGATTAAAAAAATTAAATTCAATTGAAAAATATATTTACTTTATTCTCAATAAAAATAAAAGAAACATGTTTAACTTAATTTATAATAAAAATAAAACGATTGAATAGATGCTATATCACTTGGAAAACAATTTTATGACTCAAAGTACACATTAAACACATTTTATGTATGATAGATTATAAAAATTAATGATATTAGTTAATAGGGCATTAAAGTGTAATGTTTTTAATATCACAAGGTACTTATTTGTCACAAAACAAACCATAGGCTCCTAAGTGTAAAATGATAAAACCACAGGGTATTTTTTTGTACTTTCCCCTAGAGTGTGTGCATTTTGTGAACATTTCAGTAATATGATCTAACTGACTACCAGATATCCACTGGCCCTGCGTCAAGAAGTGTTTCTGAAAGTAGAAAGACAATTCATGCTTGGTCTGCGGGCGAAGGATCCTGACATTAGGATGAAATTCTTCTCTCTTTATCATGAATCTCTAGCAAAAACGTTATTTACAAGACTGCAATATATTATTCAATTCCAGGACTGGGAAGCTTTAAGTGACGTTTTCTGGCTTAAACAAGGTCTTGATCTTCTTTTAGCAATACTTGTTGAGGATAAGCCCATTACTCTTGCCCCAAACTCTGCGAGAGTTCTTCCACTTCTGGTCCCGAGTTCTCTTCCTGATGGTCCTGGGATGCAGCAACAGTTTACTGAAGTTCCAGAGGGTCTTGAGGAAGCACCTCTAACTTTTGACAGCCTTGTCCTTAAACACAGTCAATTTTTAAATGAGATGAGCAAACTTCAGGTTTCATATGCTTGACCTTTTGAACTTCTGTGTATGGTACTGTGAGTTATGAGCTAATTCCTCGTTTTTTGGTTTTATGTAAACTATCATTCCTTGATCTACCTGCACAACTGGCGCTCTTATACTTTCTGTGTAGGTGTAAGTTAGGTCATTACAGTTGACTCAAATGACAGGATTTCCATTAAATCTATAGATATGGTATTAATTCCTTTTAGGCTGTTTGGTTGGAGGGATTTCGGATGAGGGATTTTGCAAAATCCATTGATTTAATGAAATATATAATTTGGTATGCAAATTTTAGATGATGGATTTTGCAAAATCCATGGACTCTACTCACAATCCCTCATTTTAATGCATTGTCAAAATCCCATATATAAGGTGAGTTCTGGCAAAATCCATGGTTTTTAGTAAATGCATGGATTTTAGACAATCCATGTATTGTTAAATTCCCTTAATCTAAACATTGCCTTAGTTTTCAGTTAAATAAAATAAAAGATCCCTGCAGATTTTTCTTATAATTGTGTTGATTCAATTCTCTTTTCTTTCCTTAAGTGCGGTTCCTAAACTTTGATGTGCGATTCTTAGAAGATCTGTCCTTTTTCTTTGTTTTTTTCTTCTACAATCAGATCTGAGATTCATATTTAAATTTAACCAGCTTCTGCAAATTACTCGTAGGTTAGCTGTACCTACTATCTAAATCTTTCCTATAACAATTTGGTATCAGAGCTTTGAGATCCTTGAAGTTTCTTGCTAAAATTCCCAAATATAATTAATTATTTATTTCTTAAATAAGCATTTAGCTGACAATTCTTAATTCCATTATTAAGAATTAAATTCCTAACTTCTGAGTCCATCCTATATGTATATCTGTGTGTATGTGTGCACACGTGCATTTTGCACTAGTTTATGTCCCAGTTGTATTGGATAGAAATAGAATTTGTTTTGCTTAATTGCTTGTGTATTTAGTGATGGTGACACCCACTGTTCTGATGCTTAAGCATGTGAGAATTTGACCTTTTTTTTCTCCCTCAAATCAATTTGGTTATGCCTAGAAGGTTTATAATTTGGTTTTACCTCAATCACTTAGTCTTAAATTTGAGTTTTTCTCACTTCTTCCAGGTGGCTGATCTTGTTATTCCATTGAGAGAGCTGGCTCATACAGATTCTAATGTTGCGTATCATTTGTGGGTGCTGGTATTTCCTATTGTCTGGGTGACCTTGCATAAAGAAGAACAGGTAACATTGGCTAAACCCATGATTTCTCTTCTTTCAAAAGATTATCATAAAAAACAGCAAGCCAGCAGACCAAATGTCGTGCAAGCTCTTCTAGAAGGTCTTCAGTTGAGCCACCCTCAACCTCGGATGCCAAGTGAACTCATTAAATATATTGGAAAGACTTACAATGCATGGCATATTGCCTTGGCTTTACTGGAAAGTCATGTAATGCTGTTCATGAATGAGAGCAAGTGCTCTGAGTCATTGGCTGAGCTATATCGTTTGCTTAATGAAGAAGATATGAGATGTGGGTTGTGGAAGAAAAGGTCAATCACTGCAGAAACAAGAGCTGGACTTTCATTAGTTCAGCATGGTTATTGGCAGCGTGCTCAAAGCCTCTTCTTCCAAGCCATGGTTAAGGCAACTCAAGGCACATATAACAATACAGTACCGAAGGCTGAGATGTGCCTTTGGGAAGAACAGTGGCTTTATTGTGCAAGTCAACTCAGTCAGTGGGATGCGTTGGTTGACTTTGGTAAAAGTATTGAGAATTATGAAATTCTTCTAGATACCCTTTGGAAATTACCTGATTGGGCATATATGAAAGATCATGTAATTCCGAAGGCTCAAGTGGAAGAAACTCCAAAACTCCGTTTGATTCAGGCCTTTTTTGCCCTTCATGATAGAAATACAAATGGTGTTGGGGATGCTGAAAACATAGTGGGGAAAGGTGTTGATCTTGCATTGGAACAGTGGTGGCAGCTGCCTGAAATGTCTGTTCATGCTAGGATTCCCCTTTTGCAGCAATTCCAGCAGCTAGTTGAAGTTCAAGAGTCCGCACGAATTCTTCTAGATATTGCCAGTGGAAACAAACCTTCTGGCAGTTCTGTTGTTGGCACCCATGGAAATCTTTATGCAGATCTCAAGGACATTCTTGAGACTTGGAGACTCAGAACACCCAATGAGTGGGATAACATGTCTGTCTGGTATGATTTGCTGCAGTGGAGAAATGAAATGTATAATGCTGTCATCGATGCTTTCAAGGAATTTGTCAATACAAATCCACAACTTCATCACCTCGGATATCGTGACAAAGCATGGAATGTGAACAAGCTTGCCCACATTGCCCGTAAACAAGGCCTCTATGATGTTTGTGTGACAATTCTTGAGAAGATGTATGGCCATTCAACCATGGAAGTGCAGGTATGTACGTTTCAATGTGTTCATGTCTAGTCTCGGAATTGACCAATCCATGGGAGATGAAGACATTTGAAATAACAATATAACCAACCACATTAAGTCCTGTATTGTGTCTGATTAGTTGTCTTAAGTGACATTTTTCTACTGCTTCCATGGTGTATATCAATTGATGCTCATTATGATATTTATTTTCTTTGTTCTCTTTTCCATCATTTTGGTTTTTTTTTTTTGTTGTGGTGAGTGCAAATAGTTGATCTTTTTCAACATTTTATTTGTTGCATATTTCCAGGAAGCCTTTGTCAAGATTAGAGAACAAGCAAAAGCTTATCTAGAAATGAAGGGGGAGCTTACAAGCGGTCTAAACTTGATAAACAGCACAAACTTGGACTATTTCCCTGTAAAACATAAAGCAGAGATTTTTCGTCTCAAGGGGGACTTTTTGTTAAAAATAGGTGACTCAGAAACTGCGAGTCATGCATTTTCCAATGCCATCAGCCTTTTCAAAAATTTGCCAAAAGGATGGATAAGCTGGGGAAATTATTGTGACATGGTATACATCTCTCTGTACTTTGCATGGTGGTTCTACTTGCTAGGCACATGTGCTGATTTATTATTTGTCATTTCAGGCTTATAAAGATACACACGATGAGATTTGGCTGGAATATGCTGTTAGCTGCTTTCTTCAAGGTATCAAATTTGGGGTTTCAAATTCAAGAAGCCATTTGGCTCGGGTTCTGTATCTTCTGAGCTTTGATACCCCCAATGAGCCCGTAGGGAAGGCATTTGATAAATACTTGGACCAAATACCCCACTGGGTCTGGCTTTCTTGGATTCCACAACTTTTGCTTTCCCTGCAGAGGACAGAAGCTCTGCATTGCAAACATGTTTTGCTGAGAATCGCCACTGTATACCCACAGGTAGTTGTCTCACTTTTTTGTTGGCGGGTTAACTAAATATATTCTTGTAATCATTGGTTATTTTCTTTCCACGGGTTCTAGGCTCTCTATTACTGGCTTCGTACATACCTACTTGAGCGCCGTGATGTTACAAATAAATCTGAACTAGGCAGACTGGCGATGGCTCAGCAAAGAATGCAGCAAAATGTGTCTAGTTCTGGGGCTGGTTCCCTGGGAATATCCGATGGAAATGCCAGGAATAGTGGATCCACTTTAGCCCCAGACAATCAAGTTCACCAAGCTTCCCAGTCTGGTGGTGGGATGGGGGCTCATGATGGTGGGAACTCTCATGGGCAGGAATCTGAAAGGCCTTCAACCACAACAGTTGATAGCAGCGTGCATGCACAGAATGATCAACCTTTGCAACAAAGTTCTTCAACAATCAATGAAAGTGGTCAAAATGCATTAAGGCGTGGTGCTCTGGGATGGGTTACCTCATCTTCCAGTGGTTTTGAGGCTGCGAAAGACATAATGGAGGCTCTCAGAAGCAAACATAGTAATTTGGCTAGCGAACTAGAGGTAATGATTATTATGCTAGGTTGTAGCTAGTGATGCATTTTTTTGTATTAACCAATCATAACTTGTATGTTTTCCGGAAAACTGAACTTAGTTTACTGCTGATCTTCGTAAAATTTTCTATTCTTTTTTGCTTTACTATCAATATTCTCCATCTAGGGCTCATTAATTCTTAGTTATGTAGATATGTGATCATTGCTTTTGATCTCTGATTTATTTTATGCATTTTTTTCTTCCTTGTTTAACCAACTACAGACAGTAAACTAAGAATTCTGTTTTTGCAGGTCCTGCTCACAGAAATTGGCTCTCGCTTTGTTACTTTGCCAGAGGAGCGACTTCTTGCTGTGGTTAATGCACTGCTCCACCGTTGTTACAAGTATCCAACTGCCACTACTGCAGAGGTTCCTCAATCTCTCAAGAAAGAACTCTCTGGTGTTTGCAGGGCTTGCTTCTCTGCTGATGCTGTGAACAAGCATGTTGATTTTGTGAGAGAGTACAAGCAGGAGTTTGAGAGAGATCTCGATCCAGACAGTACAGTTACCTTCCCTTCCACCCTTTCTGACCTTACTGAGCGGCTGAAACATTGGAAGAATGTTCTTCAGAGCAATGTCGAGGACAGGTTTCCTGCTGTCTTGAAACTTGAAGAAGAAAGCAGGGTGTTACGAGACTTCCATGTTGTTGATGTAGAGGTTCCAGGGCAATATTTTAGTGATCAGGTAGATCAAGACTATTTCCTCTAACTTCTAGCAATAATCTTTTCTTTACATTGGCAATGGCCAGAATTTTTGGATGGGCTGTGGGTAAATAGATGGGAATTGAAGTTTATTACTGGGCTATGATCATGTCTTCCTTAGTCTTTGGAAATTCCTTTCTTATTGACTAGACTACATGGGCAGTTGGGTTCAATAATAAATCTGTTCCTAAAATAAAATATTCTTGTTTTAACGAGTATTTTTAATCAATTCCAGGAAATTGCACCAGACCATACAGTTAAGTTAGATAGGGTTGGAGCTGATATTCCTATTGTTCGAAGGCATGGGAGCAGCTTCCGACGCTTGACTCTGATCGGATCTGACGGCTCTCAACGCCATTTTATCGTCCAGACATCGTTGACACCTAATGCTAGAAGTGATGAACGCATCCTGCAGCTTTTCCGTGTCATGAACCAGATGTTTGATAAGCACAAAGAATCAAGACGTCGACACATATGTATTCACACACCAATTATCATTCCTGTTTGGTCGCAGGTAATAAAAATGCACTTGAAAGTTACCTTAAGTTCATTAAAACCTTTTAAATGATGAGTCTGCACATTGCAAATGTCCGTGAAATCTATTTATTTTCTTTTCAGTTTTTTAGAAAATTTATTGCTGCATTATCAGGTTCGCATGGTTGAAGATGATTTAATGTACAGCACTTTCCTTGAGGTGTATGAGAATCATTGTGCAAGGAATGATCGAGAGGCAGATCTTCCAATTACCTTTTTCAAGGAGCAATTAAACCAGGCAATATCTGGCCAAATATCACCTGAAACTGTTGTAGATCTTCGGCATCAAGCTTATAATGACATAACAAAAAACCTTGTGACTGACAGCATCTTTTCTCAGTACATGTACAAGACCCTTCTGAGTGGCAATCATATGTGGGCTTTTAAGAAGCAATTTGCTATTCAGTTGGCCCTTTCGAGTTTCATGTCTTTCATGCTTCAAATTGGAGGAAGGTCTCCGAATAAGATATTATTTGCTAAGAACACGGGGAAAATTTTCCAAACAGATTTTCACCCAGCATATGATGCTAATGGAATGATTGAGTTTAACGAACCAGTACCTTTTCGTCTAACAAGGAACATGCAGGCGTTCTTCTCCCACTTTGGAGTTGAAGGGCTGATTGTGTCTGCAATGTGTGCTGCAGCCCAAGCTGTGGTTTCACCTAAAGTGAGTTTTTTTATGGATGTCAATTTTAATTAGAAAAATTATTGTGTTGCTGATGGAAAATTTCTTAATTTTTTTTGTCATTGCAGCAAAGTCAACATTTATGGCATCAGTTAGCCATGTTTTTCCGTGATGAGTTGCTGTCTTGGTCTTGGAGAAGACCACTTGCGATGCCTCTGGCTCCTGTAGCTGGAGGAGGTAATATGAATCCTGTTGACTTTAAGCATAAGGTCACTACTAATGTGGAACATGTCATCAATAGGATACGTGGAATTGCACCACAATTTTTATCTGAGGAGGTAATCACTTATTCTAATTTCATGAAAAAGAATGTGTTCATATATAGGACCAAGTGAACTAACAGTGGTTGGCAAAACACTGATATGGTTCACAAACTGGCAGTCCCAGTTCTAGCTGGTTTGATCACCAGTTGTCTAGGAAAACAAAACTGAGACAGGACCTTTTGTTTATTTGTTTTAAAGTTACCTTTTTCTTCTAAATCTACAAAATAATAACTGAAGTTTTTGGTTCGAACTTGTAATTTTTAATTCGAAGATCGAAGGTTTTTCTTAAATTTAGCATTTTTTTTATTCCTTTATTTCACTTGGTGGGCTGCTTTTTCCTTGTGGGTTGTTGGTGTACTTGCGATACCAACCAATTCAGTCCGATCAAATTTCAGTTGACCTTTCCTAACCTTTTGTCGACTGTATGTTGGATGCAGGAGGAAAATGCTGTTGATCTGCCGCAATCGGTGCAGAGAGGTGTTACTGAATTAGTTGAAGCTGCGTT
>CANYLF011363843.1:0-16093 GCA_948193215.1 Bocquillonia castaneifolia | reverse complement strand
GAAGGAGAATTGTGGATGTCTGGTGGCCCGGTGGGCTGTTCCTTTTTTTTGGATGCTTTTATCGCCCGCATTTGTAGTACTCTTTCTCACGTGTCTATGTCTCCCTCACCCCACTGCCTTTTCTACAATGACCTCACCTCTTTTATTTCTTCCCATTTATTTTTCATTATCAATCCCTAATATTAGTAATCCTCTCTATCTATCTATTTATGTCATCAATTTATACATTGGCTTTACTTTACTTGTATTCTGATGTCCCTAGGCTTGTACAGGAACCAAACTAAATCGAAGGATCAAATTAAATTATTTTTTAAAAATGGTTTGATTTTATTTTTAAAAACTTTAATTTTTAAGTTTATGTTTTTTTTTAAAACCGAACTGATTATTTTTTTAAATATTTCATAAATTTTTATATATATTTCAGATATAATATATACATCTTATGTATTTTATCTGTTTAAGTATATATTTATTAATTTTTTTGAGTAAATATATAAAGAATAATTATTTATACAAATTTTAGAAAATAATTAAAAAATAAGAATTATATTCCTAATAATATTTTCAAGCAACCAGAGATTTTTTCTCAAATTTATACCAAATTTGAAAAACTTTATAAAAAATATAAATTAAATTCATAGATTTAAAATTTATCATTCCAATCAAGGGTCTTAAAAATATAAAAATTATATAATGACTTGTGTTAAATATTATAGAATTACTATTATTTTTTTTTTCATTTTTGAAAAGGGGAATTGTGATCCAAATGAAAAGGTGGAACGCATGTCTCAGCTTTCATTTTTTTTTCACGAAGAATAAATATGACTTCATTCATAAATTACTATACGGAATCAACAAAACAAAGCATTCATAAAATTTAATACATAAATAGAAGATTAATCATCTATACTATTAATAACAAATTGGCTCGGCTCCAAGAATACGACTATGAACTTGTCATGTAAATTCTTTGGTAATTTAATACATTTCCAATAGTGGAGATTCATATTCTGTGCTATAGTAACAGATTAGATCGAACTCCCACCAAAAGAGGAGAAGAAAAATTCCCATATAAAAAGAGAAAAATAAAACTCTCATAGAGAGAGAATAAACTCATACTAATGGATGAAAACATCCAATTATCATGATAAAAAAATCTAATAGGAAGCTTACCATTGATAAAAAGATTGATGACAGTCCCAAATAAAAGAATGATGAAAGATTTTTTTTCAGAGAAAAAAGAAAAGTGACTAGGTTTTTTTTTTTTTTTAATTTCTAAGATAAGTTTTTTTAATTTCAGCCTTCACGTTAAACACATTTCTTCAATTTAAGAGACAGAAAGAAAAGAAAATAAATCAATTTATAAATCCCGTACATCTAACATCTACAAGATATGTGTGTGTACACACACCATTAAAAAAAAGAAAAAACAACAACATTAAGACCTAAATTATATGATTGATGAATAAATGTAATATTAAAGGGTAAACGTCTCTGAGTAGAAAAAAGTACTAGAATTTTGAACAGCTCGAATTGTATAACTGGCTATAAATCATTTCATTTCCGGGAATAATACTACTGACATATTAGTTTAAGCATAAAAATTTGATGTCATATATATATATATATTACATTATATGGTTCCCACAACTAAGCTAGAGTCTGGAGTCAAAAGACGGAAAACAAATTTGCTTACAATGGCACCCATATATGACATAACCACAGGACTCGGGGACACAATTTCAAAAGAATGATCTGTTCAAATTTTTTTTCAAAAGGGTGACCTGTTTTAGTCTATTTCACTTGATTATCCATTAATTATATATTTATGTGAAGCAATGGAGACAACAGTATTAAAAGGTCCAATCGCCGAAAAAAAAAAAACTACATGTTAAAGAGAACAAAATTGATAAGCAAGCCGATGGCAACCAAAAAAAAAAAAAAAAAGATTTGAAGTCAAAAGCTTTTAAAACAAACTTCTATACTCCTCCATGTTATATATCTTTTTTTCTTTATACTCCTCCATGTTATATATCTAGTCCATTTTAAAAAACATAATACATTTCAATGTTCCTAAATTGATACTTTATAAATTAACAACCTTCATTATTTAATGAAAATAAATTCACCGATTTCATGAAACGTGTATAATTTAATAATTCTACCATCTATTATTTAATACAAAACATTATAAACCTACATGTAAATATTAATTTATAAAATCACCGTTCCCTACATAAATCCCATGTACATTGCTTATTTTTTTATATTTTTTTATATTTCTATATGTAAATATTTAGAAAATACATTATAATTTATAAGAAGTGAAATATTTGAGTAAAATATATCAAAAATTTCCTTTATTGATAAAAAAGCGTTCTTTCAAAAATTTTTCTTCATATTAATCATTCAAACAACATAAAAATATATAATAACTTATATGATATTTTTAAATAAAATTTCTATAAATTATTAACCTCTATTATTTAAAATTTTTTTTGTTCCACGGATCATATTAATTTAGAGAGGTTCTACTGTAGTTAAGAAAAGTAACATTTAGATAATAAATAATGCAACTCTCTTAGAAATACTTATAAAATAATTAATAAATGTGCGTTGTAATTCCAATCAAGATAACTAAATTAATTAATTAGAGGTATTATCGAATTTTTATAAAATAACTGCTCATAGAAAATAGAAAATGTACTATAATTTTGAAATGTTCAAAATACAGTAAAATGGACTAGATATATAGAATAGAGGAAGTATTATATTAGAAACTAAAATGAGAATATATGGATAAAATCTTCTATTAATTAATATATGTAATGAATATATGATTATATATGTGTATTTGTATATATCCATTTGTATTGTTTATTTAAAAAAGTGAAATCTAATGAAGCTACTAATTAGTGGGTTATCAATAGTGGCAGACTTATACATTTTTTCTAAAGGGTAAACTTATAGCGTGAAAGTAAATAAACAAAGAATTCTTGTTTAAATTAGGCTTTAATTCTATGAACAACATTCATATATGAGGATTTCACAAATCAATAGAAGTGGAGGATTTGTGAAAGGTCTATAATGAACTTGATTTAGGTCAAAATATCTTAAATAAAACAATAATTTTAAGGTAAACAATGAAGAAAATAATGATCTTAAGGTGGACAATAGTGTAAAATTTTTTAAAGAAACAAAAAATAATTAGATAAAAATTAACAATATTACTCAAATTTTTTTTAAGGTGAATAATTGCCTACCATATTCACTATGTAGGTCTGCCCTTAGTTATCTAAAATGTATATGCAAAAGCGAATCAGAAATTTCAGTTAGGAATTTTATAAGTGAATATAAAGCTAATTCTAGAAGGCAACTTAAAATATACATCTCTTAAAACATAATGTAAAGACGGTTAAGATGTATATAATAAATCTTAAATTATATAATAAATCTAGGAATTTAAGGTTTAAATCCCCATCCCTCAACTAAAAAAAACATTTACGGCATTTTTGGAGAGAGTTTTTGATAGCTAGGAGATCATAAATTAATTTTAGGGAAGGCAACTTAAAATATACACAATTTTCAATGGAGAGCAATGAGCAGCTGAGTGTATATGCTAACATATCGTTCAAATCCTTAAATTAAGCAGTTAATTATGACACGCACTTTTTTAACCATGCTAATCTTTCTGTGCAAAATCCAGACTAGGTTTAACCTGAGAAAGAGCAGGAGAGCTGCTTTTCTCACGTAGAAAAGCTATAAATAGTGATGCCAAATAGCCTCATTAATCTTGATTTGAAAATCCAATCTTTATCATATATTCTTATAACAAAATTAATTTTACTTTTGCATGGAGAGAACAAAATGTATTTGGTAAAACAAGAAATTAAAAGAGAGAGCAAGTATTGTCCCAGACAGTACTAATCTATGGGGCCTTGACATGATGCAATAGCTATCCTGCAATTTGGCCTATTTAATTCTTAAAGGAGCTTTTTGTTTTTGTTTTTATATATTGATTTCTTCTTTCTTCTTCTTCTTCCTCTTATTATTATTACTGTTTATTTATTTTTTTTGATAGATTCACAAAGTAGCTCAATGCCTTGATTTAATCTGAAAATGGACAAAGTGGGTCCAATGTAGGGGACAAATGGTATCCCATAATTACAAACTTGCAACTGGGCATCGCAAACGATGAATGGCTACCTTTAGCAAAGTTGCAAAGTTGGTAGTCATGAGCTCCCAAAAAAGTAAGGCTTACCTAAGTCAAGTAGCCATCATTTTGTATTGGATAACAATAAACCCCTTAAAACATATCTAATTATTGATCCAAGATTTTTTTTCTTTCAGGTTTATGGCTAAGATTTGCTTAGAGGTTTGGTTATCATAAAATTATCCTAAACACATAATTACATAATTGAATGTTTATTTTATAATATAAAAATAAATATAAAGGCTTGAGTTGTCTAATTTTTGAAAGTGTGAAGATGAATTATGAAATAATCCATTTTCTTTGTCCACTACATCATATGATACAGAGAAAGAAACAAAAAAAAAAGAAAATAAAGGAAAAGTAGCACTAAGAGTGGAATTATTAGAAACAAGTTTGCATAAATAAAAACAAAGTTCAATTATGTGATAACATGGAGATGGGTATGGATGTTTCAAAATGGGGGAGAAAAGGGGTTCCCTTATATTCCAAATGAAGTGACCTGAGTGGCTCAGGTCACCGGCAATGCAGAGTTGTGTTGGTTGATGTTGGGATAGTGATGGCTCTGTTGTAAAACCAAAATTTTCATATCTTAAATTAAATTAATTATCTCAAAAAATTAAATTTTTGTTATTGTGTTTGCTTCCCAACATGCTACCTAAATCTACAAAGTTTTGTGCTTGCTCCTCCTAACAACTTGTAATAATTGATGTTGTTAGTCCCAGACATGTAGGAAACCTTTGACCCCTTTCATGTGATCCTTGTTCGGTGTTCCTAAATAATTCTTCCAACATATTAATTCTCTTCCCTCGCATTTATACTATATCTGTTCATTCTTTAATTTGCATTATAGAAATGAGGATAAATGTTTTCGTAGTTTGATAAAATCTATAAAATTTATTCGAATTTATGAAAATTATAAATAAATTCTAAACTACAAGAATTGAAATTTTTATTATGACTAAATAGACATATGTATAATTTAAAATTATATCAATTTTAAAAAGACACGTCAATTCATATACATTAGAATCTCTATATAAAAATACTTTATAATGAAATAAATTCTATACGTGTATAAACAATTTAGGTCTCAACTTAACTAGCTCTATAAAGTTATAAATTCTCTCTAGTAATAAAATTTTTAGACTTCCAACAACATGGCTGTATAAAGATTTCACCGTAAATTATATATATTTAAATAAGTATGTATATATTTTAAAATTATATCAATTCTAAAAAGGTATGTCAATATATATACATCAGATACACAATTTTTATAAGTGAAGTGGGATTTTAAAGGATCCGTCCGTCCACCATAACATATGAACACCCACATTAAAATCCATTCAAATATTTATTTTCTTTTTAATTAATATTGAATACACACAGCATATTACATAGAAAAAGAACACATATACAATTTAAAATTTGAGTTATTTTTGAAAATACACGTTGACCCATATATATCACACACTTTTCACCGATTAGATTAGAGTCCAAAGACCACTTAAATTAGTATGGTAGAGGTTATAATGATAAGAAAAAAAGATAAAATGGTCTTGTTAATGAATTATATCCTTAGGTTTTCGTTGGTGATTTCAAATCATATATGAAAACCTTAAACATCATAGAATCATTACCTGAATTATGAATAATTTCAATAAATATGTGGTTCAATTTTTAACTATTGAACTTCCCATTTAATTTATCTATTAAATTTTTAAAAGGAGAATGCACGAGTGAAAGTCCTTTTCTCTTTTAAAAATAAAAAACAGAGAGAAAAATAGTTTCATTTATACAAATCTAATAACCTACTTAATTTTCACAATTTATTTATCATCTTAACAATGAAGCATGTGATTAAAACACACAAACAATGATGTCAATCTTTTAGCATATAAGAGATAAGAGATCATAACATGAACATATTCTCTTATATCTTTTAATATATGATGGACTGACCTCATCTACTTTGATAGTGTCTGATACGATTCACCTAAACTTGGCCCACGAGTAGGGGTGTGCAAAAAACTGACCGAATCGTACTGATTTGTGAAAATTGGTTTGGTTTATTTGGTTAAACGGTTTGGTTTAATTTTAACTTTCAAAAAATTTTGGTTTTCAGTTTTTGGTTTGGTTTTCATGTTTGAGAAACCAAAAAAACCAAAATTATCAATTTTATTTTATTTATATATATATTTTTATATATTTTACTTATTATATTTATATTTTCATCAATATTTTATATGTGATTTGTATTTATGATTTTTTAATATATAATTATATAAAAATTTAATAAATTTTTATTAAAACATTAAAAAATTAAAAAATAAAATAAAAAAACTGACCGAACCTAATAAACAAAAATTAATTTGGTTCAATTTGGTTCGGTTTAGGGGGTCAATTTGGTTCGGTTCGGTTTCAACCTTGAGCCTCTAAAAAACCGATCAGTTTTGACTCGTTGCAAACCAAACCGAACTGAAAAAACCAATGCACACCCCTACCCATGAGGCCTAAACTACTCTAAAATGGGCTTATACTCGCCTTTATTAGTCCTGACACCTGGATTTCTAAGACAATGGGACATCCTAAACATAGGGGGATTCTTATTCAAAGGGGGACTCTGATTAAGCTCCAAGACTTCTAAACATGCTACGACAAGGATTCCTACGTTATGGGGGAACAGTTCAGCTAGTATATATACCCCTGCCCACAAGGGGACTAAGGATCGACTTTCTATCCTCCATACATACATTAAAGCTCTTTAAGAATATTACTAACTTGAGCATCGAAGTTAGACCCCGGGGACCACCCCAAGTCTCTCATCTTTGCAGGTTTTGACTGTCTCAAGTGACCTAAGTAGCATTCATACAAGGAGGAACGCCCTGAACGTTTCATTGGTGCGGTAAGCGTGGACTATTTTTGACCTAAAAATAGTTACATTATGGAAAATAACGATCCCCCTTATGGTTTTTCACTTAGTTATTTTGGTCCTAACGGATCTCCATTGTGGCTTCCTCGACCATTTAGAGTCCCCCAGGAGATGAGAGCTCCTAGAGGCACTATAAATCTAGGTAAAAGGCAAAGCCCTAGAACCCCAATTCATCCTCCAATTCCCACCAGACCTCCTCCACTCACACCAGATCCACCAGCAACCTCTTTTCCACCATTGATTCCACCAGCTCCTATAAGACCCCTGGAATGGATTTTAATCACCTATATTTACCTTCGCCCCTTGTCATCAGGCCAAGCAACGCCCCTCTTGCTAATCAAGGGATTTTAACACAAAACCCTAATAATTTGGCACTTTCAAGAGTAGTAAATCAAACCAACTTAGTAACCCTTTAAGGACATGATGAATACATCCCAGAATTTGTTCCACCTATGGAACATACTGCAGACAACATAGGTAAAGGGGGGAACGGGGGAGACAATCTGAATGATGATGCATCCAATCGCCCAAGTAATAAACACGGTAAAGAGGGGAGCAGTATGATTAATACTGCGGATGTTGCTAAAATCTTGGTGGAAGCATGCAAGAGATTTGAGAACACGGCGAAAGATATTAAAGGATGGATAAAAATCAAAGAAAAGCAACCTAAAAAGAAGGTTCAAAAGAAGGCTCCCAAAAAGGTTCCCACAGTGCAATAAGTCAATGAAAGAGTCTTCAAAGGCATTGAGCAGCTAGAAAGGGCGAAGGCCCAATAAGAAGAACAGGAGGATAATGAAAAAGATAAAATAGAAAGGCAGGTCCGTGAAGTCATTGAAAAGATGGGTATGCAAGATTATAATCCTAGGTTCAACCTAAAAAGTGAATCCCCATTAGCCCAATACATACTAGATAAACCTTTGCCTAAAGGTTTCAAATTCCCTACCTTGGATTCCTATACTGGAAAATCAGACCTGACAAGCCATATATACAAATTTCAAACATCCTTGAGTGTTCAAACCAACAAGGACTATATATGGTGCAAATTCTTTCCCAAAGCTTTGAAAGGGAACGCAGCTGATTGGTATAAGTCATTGCCCCCACACTCCATCCACTCTTTCAAGCAGCTTCCCATAGCCTTCAGGCAACGGTTTATAGCCTCTATGCAACAAAGAAAGGTATCAGTGGACCTTTTCTCAATACAACAAAGAGAGGGTGAACCACTAAGAAAATATGTGGAAAGGTTCAATGATGAGATTGAAAAATGGAAGACCTAAATCAGGGATTAGCCTGTTCAGCTATACTCCATGGCACAACAAGTAAGGAGTTTAGGAAGGAATTGCTGGCAAAGGCTCCAAACAACGTGGAAGCCCTAATGGCAATCACCAACACTACTATTTGTGTTGATGATGGTCAATACTATCTGAAGATAATGAAGGAGTATAAGAGAGAACTATCACTAAGGGGCGATAGGCGATCCCCCAAGAGGACAAGAATTTAAATGGGGGCTTTAACTCTAAAAGCTCTAATCCTCCTAAGTACATGCCTCCTAATACATCAAGGGAATGAATCTTAATGCACATTAAAGACAATGGTAACAGAGTAGAGTGGCCCAAAAGGAAGAGTTCCTATACTGCAGAAATAAGGGACAATGGTACATATTGTCAATTCCACAAAGATGTGGGGTATGGCACAAAACAATGCAATCACCTGAAGAAAGAAATTGAGAAAATCATACAAGCTGGCTCTCTAAGGTGGTTTGTGAAAAGGGAGGATGAACCTAGACCTAATTATAGGAAATTAGAAAAAAAGGAAGAAAGCAGAGGCGATAGGCGAGAAGAAAGAAGGGAAGATAGACCCAGAAACCAAAGAGGTGAAATGAGAGAATATAGAGGGGATGACAGACAAAATGACAGAAGGCGAGAATACAGGGATAATGAAAGTAGTAAAGAAGCTGAAGATAGAAGAAAGCCCAGGGGCAGTCCTGTTAAGCATATCTATATGATTGCATGTGGAATTGCAGAAGGTGATAGTTCTACTAAAAGGAAAAGGTCAGCCATATCTGTTTACTCTATCAATCCCAAGGCTATTCCCGCTGAACAAATTAGGACAGTACAAATTTCATCAACAAATAAGGGGATTACTGTGACCCCCTACGAAAATGCTATGGTGGTTAAGGAGTTAATTCATAACTTCATGGTCCATAATATACTAGTGGACACAGAGAGTTCAGTCAATCTCCTTACTCTAAAAGTCTTTGACAAAATGGGATTGGATCAGTCCAAACTATCCCCAATAAACATGCCTTTGGTGGGACTAGGAGGAAAGTCAACCTCTATAGTAGGCTCTATTAAGCTTGAAATGGAACTGGGCTAAGGGAATATAACCAAAACCTTTTAGGCAGAATTTATGATGGTAGACATACCCTTTGCTTACAATGAAATCATAGGGTAACCTATCCTTAATGATACATGTGCAAGCATCTGTATCCGTTATCTACTTCTGAAGATCCCCACTTCTAAGGGGGAAGCAATTGTTAGAGGAGATCAAAGGCAAGCAAGGATCACCTATTGCCAAGTCCTTAAAGGGGTATTTTCAACAATTATCATAGAAGAGGAACCCCAGTTAAAGCAGGATAAGGCTGAACTTGGAGGGACCATTCAAAACAAGGCCCTGGGATTGGGTAAGGAAATCAAAGTAGGGGAGATGAACCCTGGGATCTTACAGGAGACTTTAAAAGTCCTCATAGAGTTTGAGGATGCGTTTTCTTGGAGAGATGATGAACTGACTGGGGTAAGTTGTGACATTATGGTTCATAAGCTCAACATTGACCCCTTAATCACCCTAGTGGTTCAAAAGAAAAGGAAACATAGCTAGCCAAAACAAGTCCATCAGTGAAGAAATTGATAAATTGATGAAAGCTGGGGTTATTAAAGAAGTCCAATATCCTGAATGGTTGGCAAATGTTATGATGGTAAAGAAGCCAAATGGCACCTACAGGATGTGTGTAGACTTCACAGACCTAAATAAAGGCATGCCCTAAGGATAGCTACCCCCTCCCACAAATTGACCAATTGGTGGATTCCACTGCAGGTCATTAATTATACTCCTTGGTGGATAAAAAGTCAGGTTATCATCATATACCAATACATGAGCCAGATGAGGTAAAAACCACCTTTACCACACATGAAGGAACATATTGTTGTACTAAGATGCCTTTTGGTCTAAAGAATGCAGGGGCCACCTTCCAACGGATGGTCAATAGAATGTTCAAAGATAATATAGGGAAGAATATGGAGATCTACGTAGATGACATGATTGTGAAGTCAAGGCAAGCAGAGGACCATCTGAGAGATTTAGTTGAGGTGTTGGGCATCCTTAGAAAACATAATTTAAAACTGAACGCAGAAAAATGCATTTTTAGAGCCCAGTCAGGAAAATTCTTGGGATTCATGGTTTCCCAAAGAGGAATAGAGGCCAACCCTGATAAGATTCAGACTATTATGGGGATGGAACCTCCAAAAGCCCTCAATGAGGTCTAAAAGTTGAACAGGTGAATCACAACCCTAGGAAGGTTCATCTCCAGTTCAGCTAAAAGGTGTTTACCATTCTTTAAAACTCTAAAAGACCCAAAAAAGTTCAAGTGGACAGATGGTTGTGAAGTAGCATTTCAAGGAATTAAAACATTCATATCATCCCTACCTTTATTGAGGCCTTATTGAAGGGGAGATACTATACCTTTACCTGGCTATAGCAGAAGAGACTATTGTAGCTGTTCTCATTAGAGAAGAGGATGGGGAACAATTGCCCATCTACTACGTTGGCTAAGTATTGCATGAAGCTAAACTTAATTATCCTAGATTGGAGAAATTGGCATTTGCCCTACTAATGGCTACCTAAAAGCTAAGGCATTACTTTGAAGCTCACCAAGTTGTAGTAAGAACAGATAGTCCATTAAGGAAAGTACTACAAAAAGCAAAAGCCTCAAGAAGAATTGCTGAATGGGCGGTTCATATTGGCAGTTTAGGGTTACCTATGAGCCATGTAAGGCACTAAAGGGGCAAGTTTTAGCAGATTTCGTGGCATAGATGACTCCGGGCGAACCCTCGGTTTAGAAAGAGATTGTTCCTTGGAAATTAATTGTGGACAGAGTAGTAAGTTCAGCTGGAGCAGGAATTGATATATTGGTTCAAAGACCTGATAACATAGAGGTGAAGCATGCAGCATGGATCTTGTTTCTAACCTCTAATAATGTGGCTGAATATGAAGCCCTGATTCTAGGGTTACAAATCGCCCTTAAATTAGGCATCACATATTTGGAAATAGGCAGTGATTCACAGTTGGTAGTAAATTAAGTCAAAGGGACCTTCCAGACAAATGATGAGATGGCAAAATATGTTGTCATAGCGAAACAACTCATGATAGAAGGGAGAAAAGAGGAGATGGACATTGGCAAATCCAACAAATCCCTAGGTTCGAAAATCATGGGGCAGATACTATTGCCAAATTGGCAGTAGAAGGGATGGCGATCCCCAATGCTGCTATAGAAGAATTGAAAGTTCCCTGCATAGCTAAAGCCAACATACTCCCTGTCGAGGATAATAAGAAATGGATGAAACTTATTATTCAATATTTAGAAAATGGTGCTCTTCCCAATGAACTAAGGGAAGCCAAGAGATTAGTAAGACAAGCTGCTAAATACGCCTTCAAAGATGGCAAGCTTAAAAAAAGGTCAAAAAGCCAACCCTGGATTAAATGCTTAAATGAAGTAGATAATGACTATGTGCTAAGAGAGATCCACGAAGGAATTGGCTCAACCCATGAAGGGGCCAATGTGCTTGCTAAAAAGGTAATTTTAAGAGGATACTATTGGCCTACAATAAAAAGGGATGCAAAGCAGTTGGTCACCAAGTGTGAGGTGTGCCAATACCATGCTAACATTCATCATAAACCTGTAGAAAACATGACTCCCAAAGGGAGTGAATGGCTATTCGCCCAATGGGGAATGGATATCCTAGGACCTTTTCCTATTGAAAAAGCCTAAAAGAAATTCTTGATCGTGGCGATTGATCACTTTACTAAATGGATTGAAGTTAAGGCGGTTCCTACCATCACTTCGCAAAGGGTTCAAGATTTCTTTTTTAAAGAAATCATATGTAGGTACGGAATTCCTAGAACACTTATCACTGACAATGGAACGCAGTTCACCTCTCAAGCTTTTAAGAATTTTTGTGATGCATTCCAAATAGAACAGAAGTTCTCATCTATTCATCACCCTTAGACCAATGGACAAGCTGAATCAGCAAATAGAATCATTTTATAGGGTCTCAAGAAAAGGTTTGAGTAAGAAAAAACTAGTTGGATAGATCACCTATATAATGTTTTGTGGTCTTATAAAATAACTCCTAGAGACCCCATGGGCGAGACACTACTCACCTTTTGTTATGGATCTGAGGTAGTGGTACCTGTGGAAATTAGCAAAAGGAATTTTCACCACCAAAGAGGTATCGCCAGTCAATGAGCAGGAGCTCCGTGTTAATCTGGACCTACTACCAAAAAAACATGAACATGCATACTTAAAAATGATGGCATGTCAAATAAAAATAGCACGGTTCCACAACAGGCGAGTCCGTTAGAGAAAGTTTGAAGAAGGAGACTTAATACTAATAAAGAATGAGGTTTCTATAGAGGAAATATGAAAACTATCGACTAACTGGGAAGGCCCGTACCAGATCACCAAAGTAATTGGCAAAGGAGCTTATAAACTCCAAACCATAGGTGGACAGGAGATCCCTAGATCTTGGAATGTTGAACATCTAAAAAAGTTCCACCAGTGAAAGACCTTATGACAATAAGGCAAGAAAAGCCCCTAATAGGCGCTGGGGCTAAAAGAAACCTCTAGTAGCTACCGAGGTAACAGTTAATTTCAGTTTTCTTTAAGTTTTTCCTTTTATTTTCCATTCAATAAAATGGCAGATGTAAAGGCACAGAGGAGCCTAAGGCAAATCCTCTAAAGAATTAATGAATAAAACATTTGCCAAAATTATTTGAGCATACAAATAGACTGATATAAAAAGACCTTTCATGAAAAGGCAGGAACTGATAAGTGTCATTAAAGGGTGATCTCTTATCAAGAGGAGACCTATGACTATGTGTCACTAAAAAGACCTCTACACAAGTGGCATAATAAGGCCTAATTATGAAATAAGACCTTCTTAGCAAAGGCAATATTCAACCTTTGACCAGGGTGGGCAAGTTATGAATTAAGATGATAGAGACCTTACATAAAGGAAAATAATATTTCTATAATGAAATAAGGCGATCCCTAACCGAAGGGGCGACCTATGGTAACGAGCCATAAACAAGTCCTTAATAAAAAAGGAAGGGCGAACATCTTTCATAAGAAGGATAATTATTAAATCACATAAGGGGATGTGTGAAGACCTTTCATGAAAAGGCTAAAAATTGTTAAAAGAGAGACTTTGTGAAGGCTAGCTAATCATAGTAATTGATTTAAGCATCAAGTAAAATTATGGTGAACCATTGCTAACAAAGTGTAAGTGAAATAAGACCCTACTAGCGCAAAATTAGAATTAAAAAATAGAATTCATTCAAGTGTCCAATAGAAGGAGTGAAATAAAAATATTACATGCTCGCTAAGAGCAAATCGCCTACATAATTATTCAAATATTCAAAAGATTGTTACTGACAAATATTATAAAGGGCAGTCATTCGCCCACTTCTTTATCATCACAGAAAATGCCATCCATAAAGGAAAAATCGAGATCAGGATGACTCTTGGAGAAATGTGCTTTGGCTGTATCTGGCATTTTTTTATTGAAATTTGGTCAAAACACCACCAATCGCCTACTTAAGGAGGTTAGCTTCCTTCAGTATGGCTTGGTCAGCTTCATGTTCATCCTTAAGTTGGGTAATGGTGGCTTGTAGATCCTTAATCTCTTTCCTCAAAGGATCAACGGTACCCTTCAAATCTTCAATCTCTTTCTCAAGGGGCTCAACTTTCTCCTTCAGAGATTGGACAGTCGCCTCAAGCTGTGCCTTCGCCTTGTTGAATTTATCTTTTTACACTTTGGCATGGTCTTCAACCTTTTTAAGCTCGGCCTCCATATCAGTAGTCGCCTTATCCACAGCATCTTTGACTTTGGTTGCAAAGTTGGTTACTGCGCTTTTATGTGCCTTTATCTTAGCTTGATGCTTGAACTTCACCACCCTTGCTAAGTTGGTAATCTGGATAATATTCAGATTTAGTTTTTATTCTCAAACAAGGGATTGAATAAGGAAAGTTATCAAAAGACTTATCATTAAAGCACACTCCTGGATCTGATGTACTAAGGAATTATGGGTTCGGCCGGTTAGTCCATTCATGTCGGCTGGAAGGCTGATGTCCTTGCTAATTAAAGCGGTGATGAGACGATCCTTGACAGTGGGGTTCTCAAGCTCTGTTAGCCACTTTTGGGCGTACTTGCTAATGTCATCTAGATCGCCTTCAGAACCAGAAAACCCGTCATCTATAGTGTCCAAAAGCTGGGCTCAAGTCAACTATTTCTTTATCTTCTCCTTCTTTGAGGGTTTATTTAGTATTCTTTTCTTGGAGGCGGGCTCCTAATCTTTCTCTTGATGAAGAGATTCTTGCACAAGTGGAGTTGGGGTTGACTCTAAGGGTTTGCACTTGCTTGGGCAGTGGCAGGAACAGTCGACGTAGCTGACTGGGGGCAATGCCACTATTGGCACCCACTCCTATGGTAGATGCCATTAAAGCAGCAAAACTTAGCCTCTACATCTATAAGTTAAAAATAAGTATAAGCAAAAAGCCTAAGGACAGGAAAATACCATTAAAATCTGAAGTACTGGGTTCGCTAGCTTCAATGCCTATATCTACATCTTGTTCTTCTGACTTATTAGATTCATCCACAAGATGGGGTGTTAAAGATCTTTTAGCAGGAACATACTTATCCCTATGGAGCTCGCCCTTGAAAAGTTCCTCTGTGTGGATTTATGGATGTTTGACCAGGTGTTAGGCGACTTGTGCTACCGTAAAATCTAGCTTTTCCACCTTTTTAGGTTTAATGAAAGGAGTGGACCAGCTATGGGGAATCCTACCCCACCCCTTTTCACAGGACACAATATAAAAGTCGCCTCTCCAGCCCTTTAAGTGATTTTTTAACCCTTTAAACTGTTTTCTAGAGGCTTGGAAGGCGATATATTCAGAAGACCTCATTTTCTCTATTACACTATAAGCATTTAGGAAAATTGCAGGGGTAAGCTTATATTTTTTACGGTTACAAAGTAAGAGTTTCGCCATAAATAATTTATATGAATTTGGGTGTAATCTACTTAGAGCACATTGGATATCCTCTAAGATTTTTTGAAGGGTTGGATCCAGGGGGAACTTAAGTCCACTCTTCATGCACTCCTTATATACAATTTGTTCGCTGGGTAATAGGGCTTTGGTTGGCATAACTACCCTCGTTATGAAGTCTAACGCTGTAACCCTCGGGTAATCCCCCATACCTAGACTTAAATAGATCTAAATCTAATTAAGTTTGCTTAGCAGGGTGGCGATCTATAGTATCTTTGAGGGGTTTTCGAGCCATATGTTTCTTTTTTAAGCCTAGTTTGGGGTAGATTACTATTAATGGAGGATGAAGAGAGGTTATCAGTTTCTGGAGGTTTAAATGGTTTAGAGTCTAATTCTAGTAAAGGGCGAACGGTGATTATTGGTTCTACATTTAGTGGTTTTGGTATTGGCTGAGAGGTGGAAGCCTTTTCAGTTGGTTTTAGTTTTGGGTGAGAAGGTTGGTTCACACAGCCTGACTCGTTAAAAGATATGGAATGTACAGTTTTAGGGTTTTTTTTGACTATGATGAAATGGGAATGACTAGTGGTGAGGGGCGGCTTGAAGGAAGAGAGGAGGAAGACGGTAGCAGGTG
>CANYLF011363453.1:0-10265 GCA_948193215.1 Bocquillonia castaneifolia | reverse complement strand
TATATATATATATATATATATATACTATGCATTCTTTGTGATTATTACTGTGAATTATTGTGCTTACGGCTAGAGGATCGTTATGGGATGAGCTACTTGGTGGGTGTCACCAGGCTGTGTGCATATAGGAGTCAGGTATGTGGTATGGTATTAGTGTAGGACGGGGCTTGCTCGGTGAGGGCTTCCCTGGCGCCGATCCTTTTATTTGTTTGCACTGCGGCTTGCTCGGTGAGGGCTTCCCGAGCGGCAGTTACATTTATATTCTGGGGCTTGCTCGGTGAGGGTTTCCCGGGTGCCAGATGTGATATATTGGAAAAGAGACCTGCATGGACATAAGTGAATTATTGTGAGTAAGGTTGGGGTAGAAGTCTGATAGGTGTTCTATCTCAATCCTTCGCCTTATATGTTATAATTGAAACTTGCATCTGTGTGACTGTATGTATAGTATTATTTATAATATTATGATGTGTGCTTGTATGTATTAGGTTGCATTTCATAAGTATGAACTTAATTCACTCGGTGAGGTCTGACTCCCCTCAATTTATTTTTCAGGATTATCATCAGACCTCTATCACTAAACTTCTATGCCGGTCTTCTTCTTCACCGGCAATTTTGAGTACGTTGAAGTACTAATATTCGGATGTATGTAATCTAGTAGCTGCAATAATAGCGTATTGTGTTAGGATGATTAATTTGAGCTTTTATCGGACATGTAATATTATTATGATGTTATGATATGTTATTTATGATTGATCTGTTTATGTTTGGATGGTTATAACCCAGTGAGGCTCAAGCTAGTATGCTGGTTATGTTATGATTTTAGACGATTATTATGAACTATATATGTTTATTATTAGCAGGATTATATTGATTTGTGTGGAACTAGAATATATAATTTTGGCATATTATATTATATATGATGTTTATCGGGTTTTAAGCTAGCCACGAGTTTCGATATCATATAGCTTTCCCATTCCTTGGCGTCGGTCACGTAACTCAGTTTTGGGTCGTGACAAAGTTGGTATCAGAGCTTATGGTTTTGTTTTATGCATATTTTATTTCCTTTAGAGTGTCAGAGTCTTTCTTGAAAGTACTGCAGCATAGGATCCTTTATCATTTTTTGTTAAGTTTTCCTTGTTTCTAGAATTCAGCGTGCCGTTAGGAGTTTTATTTGTTTCTAAAGTTTCCCAGTTTGCTTCTCAGAATGAATCGACAATGACATCGAGGTGTGCAGCAACCTGAAGAGGAATAGGATGCTGCTTTAGAACATGGGGAAGTTCCTCCAGAGGAAAAGGAACCTGCACATCCTTGACGTAGAGGAAGACCTAGGAATCAAGGAAGGCGCCGACGCGCCCAGGGTGGAAATGAACAACCGCCAGCACAGGGTTTTACAGCTATTGACCAGGCTATTGTAGAGGCTATGGCTAGGCGTATAGCTCAGGCTATTCAGTAGTCAGACAGGTTTCTGATTTGGAGGCAATCAGTACTTTGGCTAGATCTTTCAGAGCGCCATTCGATGGATCAGGAGATCCTATAGATTTTCTGAATATTATACAGAATAAGGTATCTTTTACTGCTAATGACTCACAGAGAATCCGTATGGTTGAGACGTGCATGGAGCGGGAAGCTCATGATTTGTTTATAGTCGCTATTAGACTGATTATTGATACCATTACTTGGGAGGAGTTTGAGCATAGATTCCAGCAGCATTATATGCACATGGCATACCAGATGCAGAATAGGGTTAAGTTGATGACCATCTCCAAAAGGGGAAATGAGACAGTTTCTGAATATACTTACAGATTCAGGAGATTGCTGAGGTTTGCAAGCCCTATGGTTTAGGATGAGGCATAGATGGTACACCTGTACATTGCTGGTTTAGAGCCAGAATATGCTAGTATGAGGACTCAAGGCAGGATTTGGATTCTGTTTATGTGGAGGCGGTGTCTATAAAGGAGAGACTTCAGAGGCACCGTGTAGTGCCTGGATCTGCTGGTGCTGGTAGTTCTCGATCTGGAGGACAGACTAGTGGTCATGTTGGAGGACAGTATGGTATGAGTATGTAGCAATCTCAGGGGACTTTCCAGATGGGATCTGGAGAAGGTCAGGCTAGATCATCCTAGTGAGTACACTATGGTTATAGGGGAGACAACAGAGACAGGCATGGTCGAGGTGGTAAGGCAGTTTACAGATAAGAGCTGTTAGCAGTAGCAGTGGGCAAAGTGCAAGGTACAGCAGTGCTAGATATAGTAGCTATAGTTTTGGCCCCAGTTCTTGCTAGAATTGTGACAGAGTTCATCAAGGACTATGTCACCTAGCCCAGAATGCATGTTACAGGTGTGGGCAGCCAGGACATTTTATGAAGAATTGTCCATTCTATCCTTTTCCGGGTCAGACTCAATTTCACCTAGCTTCTTCAGCATCTAGTGTGGCATAGTTGCCAGTTCAGCCATGATCCCAGTACTTGACCCCTTTTCAGACAAGACTTTATCAGGTAGGCCCTTCTCAGGGTGGATTTTAGATGACAGGCCAGTAGGGCCGAGGGTATGGAGGCAAAAATGGTGGTAGCTTTGGTGGTAGGACTAATGGCAGAGGAATAGGTCAAGCTTCTACTTTACAACAACTTGGTGGGGGCCGGGCCAGGGTGTTTACTCTCACACCACAGGATGCGCAGACTTTGAATGCAGCTGTTGCATGTACTATCTCGGTATGTCATAATGATGCCTTTATCTTGTTTTGACCCTGGTGCTACACATTCTTTTATCTCTCCTGCTTTTACACTGAGAACGGGGTGTAGAGGAATTAGGATGTTAACTCATTTATCAGTGGCCACTCCTTTGAGCAAAGCTCTAGTCACTGACATCATCTTCCCACTATGCACTGTGAGGATTGAAGATAGAGAAATGATGGCAAATTTGATATTGCAAGATGTGATGGATTTTGATGTGATCCTAAGGATGGATTGGTTGTCCCAGCATTATGCTACCTTGGATTGTAGAATGAAAGAAGTGATATTCAGAATGCCTGGAGATGAAGAGTTTAAGTTCAGAAGTGAGAAATGTGTGATGCCTCAGAACTTGATTTTTGCAATTACAGCTAGGAAGCTACTTAGGCATGGATGTCAGAGATTTCTGGCAGTTGTTAGAGATACGACACTGGAAGCAGATGATGTGAATGATGTGCCAGTAGTATGTGAATATTAGGATGTGTTTCCAGAAGAGTTGCCAAGATTGCCACCTGACAGGGAGATTGAATTCTGCATTGATGTTGTACCTGGAACCGCTCTTATTTCTATACCACTATACAGAATGGCCCCAACTAAGTTGAAGGAGCTAAAAGAGCAGTTATAGGAGCTACTTGACAAGGGTTTCATTAGATCCAGTATTTCTCCATGGGGTGCACCTGTTTTATTTGGGAAGAAGAATGATGGTACACTCCGACTCTGTATTGATTACAGAGAGTTGAACAAGGTGATAATCAAGAACAAGTATCCACTTCCCTGAATTAATGACTTGTTTGATCAGCTGCAAGGTGCCTAATGCTTTTTCAAGATTGATTCGAGATCGAGTTATCATTAGTTGAGGATTAGAGAAGAAGATATTCCTAAGACTGCATTCCGGACTAGATATGGCCACTATGGGTTTTTGGTTATATCCTTTGGGTTGACTAATGCTCCAGCAGCCTTTATGGACTTGATGAACAGAGTGTTTAGACCATTTCTAGATTGATTTGTAATCATTTTTATTGATGATATCCTGGTATATTCTAAGAGTGTGGAAGAACATGAACAACATTTGAGGATGGTGTTGGAGACTTTGAGAAGGGAGCAGTTGTATGCCAAATTCTTTAAATGTGAATTTTGGCTAGACAGTGTGACTTTCTTAGGGCATGTGGTGTCTAAGGAAGGAATCCAGGTTGATCCAAAGAAGATTCAAGTAGTATTAGATTGGCCTAGACCAACCACAGTCACAGAGATCAGAAGTTTTTTGGGTTTAGCAGGCTACTATCAGAGATTTATGTAAGACTTTTCTCGGATAGCAGCACCATTAACATGGTTAACTCAGAAGAGTGTCAGGTTTGAATGGGATAAAGCTTATGAAAACAGCTTTCAGTTGCTAAAGGAGAGGTTGACTACAGCACCTGTGTTGACCTTACCTTCTGGGACTGATGGATTTACTATGTACTGTAATGCTTCTAGAGTGGATTTAGGGTGTGTGTTGATGCAGAATGGGTGTGTAGGGGCCTATGATTCTAGACAGTTGAAGAACCATGAAAGGAATTACCCTACCCACCATCTGGAGCATAGTTACCGAAAACGGTGTCCAGACCAGCGAACTCTATATCAAAAACGTCGTATCAGAAATGCGTACCCAATTACCATCGAAACTCAAATCCGGAGCAACCGAAACATGTATTTTGTTTCCTCACCTTGAGTTTTTTTTTCTCAAATTTTATAGTTACAAAAAAGAAAATAGAATAGAAAAAAGATTATGATAACCTGAGGAATATGAGAAAAGAATGACAGAAAAAAATATGGAAGAAATCATCTGGAAGATAGAAGAAATCAGGATTGGAATGACGAGCGATTGGTTATACTTATAATAAAAGAGATAAATATTATATAAAGAAAATAATTGTAACTGGTGAGTTGTATTAGAAATTATCTTTTGTTAATTGGATATAGATAGGAAACTAATAAGTCTCCAACAGTCTAATCATCCATCAATAACTTTTAAAAAATATACAAGATATTTAAAAAAAACTTATTATTAACTAATTAAATATCTATTTCTTGTTTTATTAAATTTTTCTTAATTTTATAATTAACATACTGTAATAGTGTAATTATATGAAAAAAAATTATCGTATCCCAAACCGTATCTCGTATCCAAATCGAACTAACTAAGTATATCCCCATCGTATCCCATTTCCTCAAAATGGCAAATCCCGTTTCCGAATTCGTATCACGAATCGAAACAAACCCTGAATCTGGTAACTATGATTTAGAGTTAGCAGCTATTGTGTTTGCTCTGAAGATTTGGAGGCATTATCTCTATGGTGTACCCTATGAGATATATACTGATCATAAAAGCCTAAAGTATATATTTCAATAGAGTAACCTGAACATGAGACAGACTAGATGGTTGGAGTTGTTGAAGGATTATGATTGTTCGATCATGTATCATCCTGGTAAGGCGAATGTTATGGCGGATGCCTTGAGCAGGAAATCAACTGAAAGTCTTGCTCATATTAGTGTTGGAAGGAGACCTATGTACAGAGAGATTGATCAACTATTTGATCAAGGATTATAATGGTCGATGAATAGACATGGATGTTTAATAGCACAGTTCATAATAAGATATGTGTTTCTGGATAGGGTGAAAATAACTCAGTCATAGGATTCGGAGTTATAGAAGATTCTATACCAGGTACAACAAGGTACCACAGAAGAGTTTAGGGTTGATGGTGAAGGCATTTTGAGGATGGGCACTAGGGTGTGTGTCCCTAAGATTGATAACCTATAGAAGGAGATTATGGAAGAAGCTCATCATACACCTTACTCTGTTCATCCAGGTGCAACTAAAATGTACCATGGTCTGAAAAGCATGTACTGATGGAGTGGAATGAAGAAGGTTATAGCAGAGTTTGTCTCCAGGTGCATGATTTGTCAGAAAGTGAAGTTAGAGCATCAAAGACCTTATGGATTACTACAACCATTACCTATCCTTGAGGGGAAATGGAATATGATCACGATGGACTTTTTGACCAGGTTACCTCATACCCGAAGTGGGTTTGACTCAATCTGGGTGATTGTTGATAGATTGACGAAGTCAGCTCACTTTATACTTGTAAAGAAGAACTATACCGTGCAGAAGTTGGCTGAACTGTACATCTCTGAGATAGTACGTTTGCATGGGGTTCCAAAGTCCATTAAGTCAGATAGAGATTTGAATTTCACCTCGATGTTCTGGAGAGAGCTGCAGTCAGCTTTGGGAACCAGATTAGATTTTAGCTCAGCTTTTCACCCTCAGACTGATGAGCAGTCTGAGAGAACCATACAGACCTTTGAGGACATGCTATGCATGTGTGCTATGGATTTTTGTGGCTATTAGGATTTGAACATTCCATTGATTGAATTTGCTTACAATAACAGCTATCATGCCAGCATTGAAATGGTACTGTTTGAAGCATTGTATGGTAGGAAGTGCAGATCCCCGTTGTGTTGGGATATTGGTGAGAGGCAGCTTTTTAGACCTGAATTGGTTCAGATCACTTCTGAAAGGGTTCCTTTGATATAACAGAGGTTGAAAATAGCTTTTAGCCGACAGAAGATTTATGCAGATCCTAAGAGAAAGGATGTTTCTTTCGATGTTGGCGATTGGGTATTTTTGAAGGTGTCACCTATGAAGGGTGTGATGAGATTTGGCAAGAAGGGTAAACTAGCTCCTAGATATGTGGGACCATATGAAATCAAGGCTAGAGTTGGTGATGTGGCTTACAGAATGGCCTTACCACCAGAATTATCTAGAATCCATCCAGTCTTTCATGTATCTATGTTGAGGAAGTACATTTCAGACCCATCACATGTGATCCAGACAGATGATATTGAGATTGGGGAAGATTTGACATATGACGAGTACCTAGTGGCTGTTATTAATCACTAAGTGAGACAGTTACGATCCAAGTCAATCTCGATGGTGAAAGTGGTATGCAGGAATCATTCTGTTGAAGATTGTACCTCAGAGCTGGAGAAGGATATGCGGGAACAGTTTCCCCACTTGTTTTTACAATGAGGTATGTTTAAATTCAAGGATGAATATCTTAAGGTTGAAAGAATGTAATACCTGTAATTTTCCAATTTAATTAAATTTAATTTAGGAATTAATTAATTAAGATTAATTCTTTAAAAATTTAAAATGGTAGCTACGGATGTCTGTTTGAGCTAAAATTTTGATTGAAGGTGTAAAATACATTCCCGAGCTTATGGTAAAAATTTGGACAAAAATCGAGTTAAGAATAAAATTTAATTGGAGAAAAGAACCTAATTGAAAAACCTAAAAACTTGTTTATATATAGCCCTTAATCTGTCAGGGACTATATTGTGGCAGAAAAACTTTCTTGAAAACTACTATTGAGCCCCTGAATTCTCTAGAAATGGCTACTATAGCCCGACTTGATTATTTTCGTTCACCGTTGACGATCTAGGCCACCATTGATGGCTAGTTTGGTACCAGTTTGAAGCTTATAGCTTCCTTTACCTCCCCATACCTTTTTCCTTAAAAGTTATTGACTGGTGATGGAGAAACGACCTTTGGAAGTTCCCGCAAAGGCGGTCACCATCATCCACGACGTTCTAACCATCTTCACTTGAAATTGATTACACAATCATCATCACCGGTGGGAGTAGAGTGGTTTTGAGTCAGACTGCGACGCTGACAGTGTACGGAGGACTGTGAACAGAGTTTGGATTGCCGTCGGCCTTCAAGGCTTCGATCCAGAGTTTCTTGGCAAAGGAGCTGTGCGTGAGTGGCATAGGAGGCTTCCTTGGTGAGTTACGACAAAATCTACACCTTTTGGTGGCCAAACGGCCACCACAGGCGACATAGCGTGGGTCCTACGCGTCGCCGTTAGCAGTGGCTATGGGCCCCACCTCAGATAGTCTCTAAAATATTTTTAATAAATTCTCAAAAATTATTCCGAGCAACTTTAATAAAGGACTAATAGACAAATAATGTATGGTTTGTAAATTAAAAATCCCGGAAGTAAATTAGCGATTTATGGAATTCTTCAAAATGCGTGTTAGGCATTTAATTTAATTGTTTGGATGTTATTTATGTTATAAGCATGTTATATAAGTATAATTAACTTGAATTGGGGTTTAAATGGATTAATTAATTGGATATTAGGACTGTTTAGACCATGTAATTGAATATTGGATTCTCGGACTGTTGAGGATTGTTTGGACATTAAAAAAAGTATAATTAATAGATATAAAATTTTGCAATAAGTTCGATAAATAATTAAATATAGATGATGTTGGTTAAGTGCTGTAACTATTGTGTTTGGTAAGTTCGGGTAAATTGGTAGGCCTGTCAATTGGCTGTGAATGTAGAAGTGTTATTTTTTATGCAGGATGGGCTCCACTTTGGTGGAAAGATGTCCATTTTATAGGAGAGGTTCTGCTGAATTTTCTCATAAAATGTGATATTGGATTAAACGGATTAAGTAATATAATGCGTTTATAGTCGTAGGTTGATGATATAGGTTTCGATCTTTAAATAGTAATCTAGAATCAATTAGGAATTAGGTTATGTCCTTAATCTAAATTATACTCTTTTATATATATTCTGTAGAGATTAGCGGCGCCAGAGACAGAGCTGGTGGTTCAGGAGCGCACGGAGGCGCACACTCGTCTTGTGAGTTAATTTCATGCTTATGAATTTCTATTAGATTTATTTTCATTATATCATAATAAACATATTATACATGTTCATAACATAATGCATATCATCATCATCATCATCATCATCACTATCATCATATATATCAACATATATATATATATGTTATGCATTCTCTGTGATTATTACAGTGAATTGTTGTGCTTACGGCTAGAGGATCGTTATGGGATGAGCTACCTGGTGGGTGCCACTAGGCTGTGTGCACACAGGAGTCAGGCATGTGGTATGGTATTAGTGTAGGATGGGGCTTGCTCGGTGAGGACTTCCCGGGCACCGATCCTTTTATTGTTTGCACTGCGGCTTGCTTGGTGAGGGCTTCTCGGGCGGCAGTTGCATTTATATTCTCGGGCTTGCTCGATGAGGGTTTCCTGGGCGCCAGATGTGATATATTGGAAAGGAGATCCACGTGGACATAAGTGAATTATTATGAGTAGGGTTGGGGTAGAAGTCTGATAGGTGTTCTATCTCAATCCTCTGCCTTATATGTTATAATTGAAACATGCATCTGTGTGACTGTATGTATAGTATTATTTATAATATTTATTATGTGTGCTTGTATGTATTAGGTTGCATTTCATAAGTATGAACTTAATTCACTCAGTAAAGTTTGACTCCCCTCAATTTATTTTTCAGGATTCTCATCAGACCTCTGTCACTAAACTTCTACGCTGGTCTTCTTCTTCACCGACAATTCTGAGTACGTTGAAGTACTAATATTCGGATGTATATAATCTAGTAGCTGCAGTAGTAGCATACTGTGTTAGGATGATTACTATGTGGTTTTATCGGACATGTAATATTATTATGATGTTATGATATGTTATCTATGATTGATCTGTTTATGTTTGGATGGTTATAACCCAGTGAGGCTCCAACTATTATGCTGGTTATGTTATGATTTTAGACGATTATTATGAACTATACATGTTTATTATTAGCATGATTATATTGATTTGTGTGGAACCAGAATATATAATTTTGGCATATTATGTTATATATGATGTTTATCAGGTTTTTGGATAGCCACGGGTTCCGGTAGCATATATTTTTTTCGTTCCCTAGCGCCGGTTACGTAACCCGATTTTGGATCGTGACAGTATGGGCATACTACTAAAAGTACAGTGAAAGTAAAGTGTACTTCCTCCATTTTTTTATCATGTCTTTTAAAGTTATTACACACATTTTAAGAAAATAAGTGAAATAACGTTTAAAAGACTATTCTAATCCTATTAAATGAATAGTTATTTTAAAATGATTATTAAATGCTATGTGTAAATGATGGTTAAAATTGGAAAAAGGAAGAAACAATTATATTACAGCCTCCCCAATTCACTCTTTATTTGGTCCATACACTTGATAATACTGTAGACATCTATTTTTTGGATGTAGGTCATGGAAGTGGCTCGGGGCGCCCAATGATAAATACGGTTCAATAATTGGACCAATCTTAATACTTATTTCTCCAATAGTAAAGCACAAAGGATCAAATTAAATAAATCGGACCATTGAATAAATTAATCATATGATCACCCTATTGATTGATTCATTCATTTAATTAGTTATCCAATTATATTATCAGTCCCACATTTTCCTACCAAAATCAAATGTTTTTTTATTTTTTTATTTTATTATTATTATTATTATATTTTATTATTATTATGAAGAAGACTTTAGCTTTCAAGACCAATCACCATGAGTCTAGTGAAAGTGATGGTTTTGAGAGCAATGAAGATAGTGAGGATGAGGAGGAGAGTGATGAAGAGGAAGAGGAACTTGTCAAACTTCTATACAAGATTAAGGTGC
>CANYLF011363391.1:0-15115 GCA_948193215.1 Bocquillonia castaneifolia | reverse complement strand
TCGTTTTTGCTTTTAGGCAAAAATACATTATGATATATTATATCAAGTGGTTTATATTTCTCTTGAACTGATTTAAATGGAGACTTTGTTAATTTATCATAACACAATTTTCACATCAAATTGAAATATGAGAATGTGTTTTAAGTTAATTAATCTACACAAATTATCATAATTAAATGACTCAAATATATAAACAAAAGAAACGTTATTCTTATTATTCATAATTTACGTCTTGCAGAGATAGCATTTGAATTTCCATATACAATTCAATGCATATTCGTTCCACATAACCATTCCCTCTTAGACAAAATTAACTTCTGAAATTCAAGCACATAGATCAATTTCGGACACATCTCTTGCAATTTCCTTCACAATATTTGCCTCATTTGTCTTGTCTCTCATTGATAGTCTGCAATCAGATAACTTGTGTCCCATCTTGTTGAAATTGAAGCATTTTCCTTGAAACTTTGGTTTCTTGGAAATATTGCCTTTCGGTCTCAGCTTAGACCCAACCTGAGGTTTCTTGACCTCCACCATATTAGCCTTGGCAGCATCGAGATCGATAATTTTGGAGAGTCTTCCCACTGAAGCTCTATTGTCTTCTTTAATTAACTCTTCCACAGTCATCTCTTTCCTCTTATGCTTAAGATTGGTTTTAAAGTCATTCCAAGTAGGAGGTAGCTTTTCAAAAATTGCTACCACCTGAAAAGATTTACTTGTAACCATCCCTTCAGCAAGAATACCATGGATGATCAGTTGAAGTTCCTGCACCTGACTCACAATAGCTTTAGAATCAACCATAACAAAATTCAAGAATTTGGCAACTAAAACTTTCTTAGCTCCGGCATCTTCAGATCTATACTTATGGTCTAGTGATTCTCATAATTCTTTAGCCATTTTCTTGATACTATACACTTTATAAAGTGCATCAGACAAGTCGTTTAAAATGTAGTTTCGGTAAAGAAAATCAGAGTGCTTGCTGGCTTCAATAATATTGAATGCGGTAGCAGCATCTACCTCACCCTCTCTAACAGTAGGAAGATCATCCTTCAGAAATTTGGCCAAGTTCAATATGGTCAAATAAAACAACATCTTCTGTTGCCATGTCTTGAAATTCTATCTAGTGAATTTCGTAAGCTTTTCACTCTGGCTCATTGTCACTGGCAGTGTTTGGCTCGAGGCCTGGGTAGTGACAATAGCATCAGACTGAGAAATGGATGAGTTCTTGTCCGTATCAGTTATTTTCTGTTAAACATCAGCAATTCAAAAAATAGAATCAAAAATCACAATTCAAATAGTTCTGCTTGTAATTTAAACAAACCAGACTAAACAAATGTTTCAAAACAATTATGAAACAATTATGTTTTCATTTACAGAAACCATCATGAAACAATTTATTTTACTGTAACGAAAGCAATTATGGAACCATTCTGTTTACAGTATCCAAACACTTATGAATCACTCATGAAAAATCATGAAATATTTTTGTTGAACGTCAGGAATTTAGTAAACACTAAAACCAGAAATAGAAAGACCAAAGCACTCAAATCTGTTTACAAAACAGAAATTTCCAAACGAAAGGTTCTGTTTAAAGAAATAGAAATCATAACTACTAAGTTCTATTTATAGGAACAAAAAATAGAATGCACACAATTCTGTTTACAAGGAAAATTATGAATCAGTTAAACGTCTAGAATTTACTTAGAAACTAAAAACTAGAAATAGAAACACAATCAAAAAACTTATGTTAAACGTCAGGAATTTAATCAGAAATTAAAAACTAGAAACAGAAGACACGATCAACCAATTCTGTTTACCGAACAGAAATAAATAAAAATTTATTTCAAACAACACAAAAAATTGATTTAACAGTCTAGAAAGAAATTTAGAAACAATTCTGAAACAGTCCTTTTAAATTCCCTGTCAATGTACATTATCAAACAAAGAAAACAGACCACAGAACCACAACATTTCTGTTTATATAACAGAAATTAAAACACCAACAAAACTGTCTTAGCAGTCCTAAAAGACCTATGGAACAATATAGAAAATTCCTTTGTTAAAGTAATCTTGTCTGCCTTGGATTATAGAGATTACTTTGTCTTAAGATTGTTAGAAATAATAGAATAATATAAACCAATTAAACAAAATACAAAATAAATAAAGAAATTAAAGCAGCAATAATAAATGAAAATGAAATAGAAAAAAAAATTACAAAACCTCCACTGTAATTCAAAACTCATAGAAGAATAGAAATAGGAAAAGGATTTCTTTGAGGGTTGTGAAGCACAGTCTCCTTAAGATAGATTTGCCCTCCCCTCGGTGCTAGATATTATGTCGGTGTCTATCTCCCAGGATACAACAACGGTAGTCCAACACAGCAGCACAGCTGCAAATGACTAAACGAACTCAATCGCACCTTCTCCTACCACTAGAACAGAAAGGAACTAGAGAGGAGGGAAAAAAATTTTCATGAATTTTCCAGAGTGTAAAAACTTTTCTAGCCAAGCCAAGTTTATATAGAGGAGAGAAAATTCGGGCCGGCAGATGAAAAGAGACCAAGGGAAATTAATGGACAGATGAGTGCACAGAAAGCAAAGTAATCTGCAAGTAGTCTATCTCTAGAACATTCCAGAAGATAGGGTTAGTTGAGAAAATAAAAAATATTTAATGGGCCAAAATTCGGTTGGTCCACCATGGGCCCAACCGGTTCGCCCACGTCGTGCGGGTGCGCTCCTAACCCGAGTTAGGCTTGATTTACACCCTCTTGTGCGTGCAAGAGAGAGCCTTCTTGCTTACACATTTACAAACCAAAAAAATGGTTCAAGCTTATAAACACCTTCACATCCTTACTCATAAATAATGCGGGAGTTTGTGTTTTAAGCTCCATAATTTCCTCAACAACATTCCCAACTTGCTTACTTTGAGCATCAATTTCTTATTCACCAATTATTTATTTTAAGCATATAATATACAGTTTTAAAGATCTCATGGAGTAGAATACAAATCCATAATTTGTTATTCAAATGTCCAATTATTGATTAAATTATTGTGTCTCAAACTATCAAAAATCCATTATTTTCCAACATAACATCTAATTATTTTAAAATACATTGAGTAGGTGACTTGTAAGTTGCAATTAAAGGTGAATTTCATTGATGGTTCTTTAATAATTTGTTGGAAATATAATGGATTTTTGATAGTTTTGAGACGTAATTTTATTGGTAAATTGGAGTGTTTGAATAACAAATATTATGGTTTTGTATTCTAGTCCATGAGACCTTTAAAACGGTATATTATGTGCTCAAAATGGTTGAGTGATGAATGAGAAATTGAAGCTCAAAGCAAGCTACTTGTAAAGGTGTTGAGAAATATAAATGGAGCTTAAAATATAAAGTCCCACATCAGAAGAGTATGAGGATTGGCAAGTGTTTATAAGCTTGAACCAATTGTTAGTTATGTAAAATGTGTAGCCAAAAGGCTCTCTCTTGCGCGCGTAGGGTGGTGAAAATCAATTGAATTTGGGCTAAGGGCGCACTCGCACAGCGTGGGCGACGCAAATGTCCGGACAGGTTGGGCCCGTGGTGGACCAGTTCTTCGCTGTTGTGGGGCCGTTGTTGTTGTATCCTGGGAGATAGACATCCACGTATTCTCTGGCACCAAGGAGAGGAAGACGAATCTCTCTTAAGGAGACTGTTTTCACAGGCCTCAACAATTTCATCTTCCTTAATTGTTGTAGAAGGTTTCTTCTTCGTTCCTGGTTTCTGCCCTTCTTTTTTTTCCTTTTGTTATATTTATTTCCTTTTCTATTTTGGATTATTATTTTACTGCATCTAACATAATTTTCCTTCTCTCAATCGGTATAATCTTTTAATTTTGATTTGTAACAAAAATATCTTTACTATTAAGGAACCTCACTTATTATATCTTATTTCTTGTTTTATTTATATTTTATTAATAATAATAAACTATGATCTTTTATATTTCTATTGATATTTTTTCATGAAATATTATGAGTTATTTATTTTATCTTTCTTAATTATAGTTTTGTTTGCATTTTTTTAGTAAAGTCTATTTGTGTTCTAATAGAAAGTGAAGAATGATTTAAATCTAATATTCTAAAAATCAGACTCGTTTAAAGATTTATTTTATAACAATAAAATCAATTTGCGGTTCAATATGGTCACAAAGTGGATTAAGTTTCCTACGGTTATACCAAACGCAACTAAAATTATGTTTACAATTATTTCATCAAAACGATTGAAGAATTTTTTTTAAAAAAATTGTCTTTATATTTTAATTTATAAGCACTCTTGAATATTTATTTGTTTGTTCCAACCTTTACTTATTGATTATTATTAACAAAAAAAAACCTAATTTTAATTATAAAATGGTAAATAAAAACTCAAATTTCTAAGAATTATATATAAATTTAGTGAAAAACAAAGAGAAACTTAAATTAATTAAATCTTAAAAATAATAGAAACAAAATAAAATAAATAGAATATAGACAAAACTCAATAAAAATTTATTTTATAAAAGTTATAGATAAACTAAAGGAGGAAAAAAGAAGATTTGAATTAATCTCTTAAAAACAAACAAAAATAACAAATAGAAATTTAATGGACATCACTATAACCTAAAAGAGTATAAAAATAATAAAATCAAAATAAATATATAAATATATAGAGAGAAATTACCGGTGAATATTGGTACAAATGACAAAATGCATTCTAATCAAGGGTAGAGGTCTCGAATTCCAGCCTCACTTTCATTAGGAGAGGGTAGGAGGACTCTTAAGAACCTTAACAATCTAAGTGTCAACTACCTTACAGTGGATCAGTCTAGATCCAAAAAACCTTGATACCACTGAAACAATTGGTATATATATATATATATATATATATATGTATGTATGTATGTATAGAAACTGCATTTCATTTCAAAAGAATGCATTTTTATAATGAAATCAAAAGGGGATTGTCCACTCCAAAAAAATATTGGATGTAATTTATTCATCTGTTATCCTAGTACTATACTGTAAATTCCTTTAGAAATTCGGCGGGCTAAATTGTAGCTGGGAACTTGAGCTGAGACATGACCCCTCATCAAAACCCAGTTGTATAGCTATGGAGTATCATGGTAGGTTTTCTTAGCCTTTTTGAATGTCCATATAAATTCTTATCATTAATGGGAGTTGCCCATTTAAAACCTTTAGTTCCTAGAATCCTACCTCTTGATGCTACAGTTGATACCTTGATTGATAAAGAATCTAGATGCTGGAAAAATTCTTTGGTGCGAGAAGTTTTTTTACCATTCGAAGATGAGTGTATTCTCAAGTTGCCAATCAGTTATAGATTGCCTAATGATTCCTTATTCTGGTCTACCATAAAGTCTGGCAGATTCGAAGTTAAAGCAGGTTACCTCCTTGCAAGGCTTATGAACCAAAGTGCAAACTCAGCTCCATCGACATCAGTATCCTCAAGCTTCTCCTGGAATTTCATCTGGAAACTTAAGATTCCACCAAAGGTTCAGAATTTTTTATGGCGTGCTATTGCTAATGCATTGCCCTGTTCTGCTAATCTACAGAATCGAGGAGTCCATATTCAAGGAAAATGTTTTAGGTGTGGCTTGGAGGATGAAAATTTCATTCATATCTTTAAGGAACGTCCCTTTGCTCATGCTTTCTGGTTGCTTACTCCTTTGGGTCTAAGAACTGATGTGCATCGTGCTAATTCAGTGGAGAATTGGTTCATTTCGATAAAATCCCAATTACCAAATGATCAGGTGTGTCTTTTTGCTATGTGTATGTGGACACTTTGGACTCTCAGAAACCAATGCATTTTCCAGCACAAAGATAATGACATGCAGGTTGCTATATCAAACTCAATCCAGTTGTTGGCTGAGTGTACTAGTTCTGATGTTAACGTGAATGTAGCTGCCAATCAACCTGTGGTCAAGCAATGGATTCCTCCTGCAATTGGAGTTGTGAAGATTAATTGCGATGCAACAGTTGTCACTAAGGGTGATGTTTCGGGAGTTGGCTTTATTGCAAGGAATCATGAAGGCAAGGTGTTAGCGGTTGGGGGAAAGAAAATCGATGGAGCTTTGGATGTTCAAATGGCAGAAATGCATGCTATTTCATTTGGCCTCTCAATTCTACTGCATTGTGGTATTCAGGACATTGCGGTGGAATCAGATGCTATTAATGTGATTAATAGGATAAAGAGAAGGGACATTGCTCTTGATCCTGGTCAATTGCTTGTAGAAGATATCTTGGATTGTTTTCAGTTTTTAGATCAATCTCTGTGAGTTATACTCCTAGAGATGGGAATAGGGTAGCTCACCTTAAAGCTCAATGGTTGCTTAGCTTAGATAGTGAGACTATTCTTATGGAGGAAGTGCCTTATGTGGCTGCTCAAGCAGTTCTAGACGATTGTTTTCTATCTTAGTTTTTTTAATGAGATTTTCTCCTTTCAAAAAAAAAATGCTAGTTTCATTTTGAGATAATATTTTTTAAAATCTTAATGATAGTGATATTCTATTTTATAGAGGAAATGAGTATTAATTCCCAACTTATTAAATAACCATTGAATTTGTTGCGATAAAATTACGTTTATCGAGACATGTAAATGAATTATTTATTTAAATAGGAAGAGATTAAAAATAAGAAACATGTACAAATTTTAAAATAAATATTATATTATTTATAATATTTCGAGAAGTGAAATAAAAATTATTATTGGACTTGCCTTAAGAAATTTTCTATTAACTGTATTTTATTGTGAAAAAATATAAAAATATAAGAAAAAAATTAAATTTTTTTTATTTTCAAAAATCGGTATCAATTTTCCATAGAATAATTCACCTTTTTCTAAAACAACGTCATTTTTCATAGTTAAATATTTTTCATAAAAATTAATTATTTTACTTTAAAAAATTACATCAATTAGAAAAAAATAAAAAAAACATTCTATTTTCTTTTATAAATTTTAATTTTTTTTAATAACAAAGTATAGTTACTTTATTTTAAACAAGAAAAGCATAAAAAACACTAATTATATAATAACCATTTAGGTCTTTGTAAACAAGTTTTTAGACAAAAAAAAAAAAAAGATATTTATATATATGCATCTATTGAAACTTGAAGTCACTATATTTTTAAATCATGTTTTCTACATCATTACAAATTCATAGTCTATTAATATATACTAGGTCGTATCATATAACTATTTTAATATTCTAATGAAATTTTCAGCATTATAGAAGAAGCTGATGTTTGGTTGTATTGGATTTTTTTTTTGATAAATAGAATTTTATATTTTGTTCCAAATATACAATAAATTTGCTATAAAAAAGAACATAAATTACCTATATGATCAACATTTTCAAATTAGAGTTGTTATTAATAGCAACTTGGGCAGGCTGTAGAATCAAACAAGTATGGTCTATCATTTCTCTATAAACATTACACATGTGACATTAATTAATTTCGACAAATGAAGATATTTACATTATATTATTCCCTCACCCTTATCATCTTAGTAGAAAAATAAGCAAGTTCTTTGACATATATAATAAATAAAAATGCCATCTTAAATATGGATATTCACAATGACTTGTTATAGCCGTCGACAGCTCCATGCATAGCGTAGCAGTAATGAATCGTGGCAGAGGCCACAAATGTGTATGATTAAATTAATTAACAAGGTCGGTCTTTGGTCTACTTCTTATAAGTCCACTATTCATACATTTGGATGCTGCATTATTGGAATGGAATCTCAATTTTCTCTCCAAGGCCAAACTGCCAAAGTAAAAGAAAAATACCATAAGAAAACAACAAAAAAGATTAAAAACTCTGCATGACCACTGTAATATATAGGGGATTAAAAGAAAAAAATATAAATATATATTCAAAATTATATCAAATTGATAAATATATTTCGGATTAAAAATTATGATACTATCAATCAATATTTATTCAATTGCGAATAAATATGTTCAAACTTTAATTGGAGCTTATCCTATCTGAGTCCTATACATATGGAGTATTTTTTTTTCTTGCCGGACTTGATTGAGGCACGTTAAAATTAATTTTCATAATTTAAGAATAATTTATTTTACTAATTGTCTCCATATGTGTATGCCACATATATTAGATGGAACACACTTTAATTAAATTTCGGATATATTTATCAATAATCCAATAAAATCGACGGATATTATCCCATTTTTTTTAATTTAGGGTAAATTTGCAGGATATTGTTGGTCCTAAGGCTAGTCTCAAGAGGGGGGTGAATTAAGTCTATTTAAATTTTTTGAGTCTGTATGTTTTGAAACTAAGATTATTTGAAACTACTCGTTTAATAAAAACCTTTAATAAACTAATTTTTAATTTTTAAGAATATATCTATAGACAGAAAAACATTTTACCAGATCTGAGAGTATTTTAAAATACAACTAAATATTAAAACATGAGACTGAGAGAACGAACAGAAACTAATCAAAGAAAAGTAAAAAGAAAAGACGAGACTCAAAGATTTATAGTGGTTCGTCGTAAGACTACATCCACTACCTAAGATCAACAACCTTAGGATTTCACAATTTCACTATTCTCTTTTACAGGATCACAAAAAACTTTTCAATACAGCCTATAGCTTCACATAGATTTTCAATAGCTTCTGCAAACTATACAAGTATTAACAGGGACTTGCTAACCTATAAAAAGAAAGAATAAAGAATATTTTAAGCTCTCTCCATTCACTAATTACAAGCTCTATTGGTTTGATTGAGAGAAGATAATAAAATGATTCATGCTTATTTATGCCACACTATTCTGTTATGCTCAATTTCTGCTCAATGATCTTTCTTCTCTCTACCTTCATGACATACATAGTAGTATGTATTTATAATGCTCAAAGGATGCTTCTAGATCTGTTGCCCTATTTGACGAAAATACCTTAGTGTCCCTATCTAGAATGAGACAGCTATACACTAGGAGACAACAAGAAGAATGCTTGGAAGAATAAAATTCTCCAGAAAACAAGAAAACATGCTTAACAAATTCTGTCTTTTTCCTAGCTGCCAGAAATAACAGTTTTGGTTCTATATGTTGACTGTTTTTGGACTATGCACAGAAAATGACACATGAAATGCAGCAATGCATTCTTTCAATCATCCCTACAAATATTCTAGAAGAAAATAACGGTTTATAAAGGAATTCAGTGCTCCTTGTCTTGTCAATCTGAGACTCAGTCCTTCTGGATACCATAAGCTTGAACATCAGTCTGATCTCTTTGTTCCTTCAGTCTGAACTTCATTCTGCCTTCTTGATTCTTTAAGTTTGAAGCTAACACCTGATTCTTGCTTGTGTTTTTGCTCTCCCTGTCTTATAGAGTCAAACACCAGTTTTAAAAACTTAGTACTATGTCTAAGTTGTGGGTTATTATCCATTAGCCAACAGATATAATTTTGAATATATGAAATCATTAATTCTACATGCTTAAAATGAATATATATTTTACTGTTATTAACAACAACCCAGTATTAGTCTTTTAGTCATCTCCTGCTATAACACGTTGTATCTTACTATTAAGTATGATGGAAAAGAACACGTAATAAACAAGAAAAATAGTTTTATTTGTTTTTAATGGTGAAGAATTTTTAATGAAAGGCATGAGGTTAGAAGGTTACATGCACCTAATAAGCAGTCATAATCTGGGGCATAATAGAAATAATAGTACAATGTCACATTACATTTAACAAACAGTTGTTTCAAATTGACTGAGGGACTGACTTTTCAAAAGCAGATCCATTGACTTCCCCTATATAAACATCTCACAACTCTTTCCATTTGCTCTCAAGCTGCCAATTGCCTTTCATTTTTTTTCTCTTCTCTTGTCCTTCTTCTACGTTCGTTACTACATTTTCTTGATCATCTTCGTCAACCTCTTAAAGTATAACCTTCTTAATTTATTAACTTCAACTCTCTTTTTGGAACAAAAGAAATAATGGCCGCTTCTTCAGTTCTCAGATCAACTTTCCTCTCTACTACAATTAACTCTCCTGATAATCACTCTTTGATCACTCGTAAACCCAGTTCCCATTTCACTGTTGGCAAGCGAAAGGTGAATAATTTTAAATTTAAAGTACACTGAGTTGTACGTACGTTTTCATAAGCTTTGAAGTCTCGAGTTTAAATAATAATGATAATAAAAAAAAGTACATGCCGATGTTTTGAAATGTAAAATTAGATGGTAATCGTTTTCTTTTTCTTATATTTTGTGTATGTTTTTTTATAGTTCAATGGAGTTGTATCAGCGTTGGAGAATAATGCAAATGATGACATGAATGGTTTGGTTATGAGAGATCAGCAGACAAATGAGAAAAGGTCACTTAACTTTTCGGGAACTAAACCAGCTACACCTGTTCTTGATACAGTTAACTACCCAATTCACATGAATAATCTTTCCATCAAGGTAATTAAATTAAGGTCTAAAACTATTTTTCAGTTTGATTTATGAATGTTTAGATCGATTCAATTAATGATTTTGCAAAAAATAAAATTGCAGGAACTTGAAGTATTGGCTGATGAACTACGAGAAGAGATAGTGTATGTAGTTTCAAAGACAGGAGGACACTTGAGTTCAAGTTTAGGAGTTGCAGAGCTAACAGTGTCACTTCACCATGTTTTCAACACTCCTGAGGATAAAATCATATGGGATGTCGGCCATCAGGCTTACCCACACAAGATTCTGACTGGAAGGAGATCGAGAATGCATACTATCAGACAGACATTTGGGCTCGCAGGGTTTCCAAAGAGGGACGAAAGTGAACACGATGCTTTTGGAGCAGGACATAGCTCTACCAGCATTTCAGCTGGCCTTGGCATGGCGGTCGGAAGAGATTTGGTCGGCAAGAACAACCACGTAATTGCCGTTATCGGAGACGGTGCTATGACGGCCGGACAAGCATACGAGGCAATGAACAACGCTGGATATCTTGATTCTAATCTCATTATTATATTAAATGATAATAAGCAAGTTTCTTTGCCTACTGCTACTGTTGATGGCCCTGCACCTCCCGTTGGTGCTCTAAGCAAAGCCTTGACAAAGTTACAATCGAGTCGAAAAGTTCGTCAGCTTCGTGAGGCTGCAAAGGTTGGTCTTAAACCCAAGTAATTGAATTGACTTTATTTGTAAAAACCTGAAGCTGAAAAAACTAATGTTTTTGACTCTTATATAACAGGGGATCACTAAGCAAATTGGAGGGCCAACGCACGAAATTGCATCTAAGGTTGATTCGTATGTGAGAGGAGTAGCAGCTGGCTCTGGTGTTTCATTGTTTGAAGAACTAGGACTTTACTATATTGGCCCAGTAGATGGCCATAACGTTGATGACCTTGTAACAATATTAAAGAAAGTGAAGTCATTGCCAGCTCCAGGACCTGTTCTTATTCATGTCATCACCGAGAAAGGAAAAGGCTATTCTCCAGCAGAAGTTGCAGCTGATAAGATGCATGGTAAACATCAGAATTTATTTTCTTTGTATCTATTAATCACTTCAGAATTAGATTAATGATCGTGTTTTTAAAATTCAGGTGTTGTGAAATTTGATCCTACTTCTGGGAAGCAATTGAAGTCAAAATCAAACACTAAATCCTACACTCAGTATTTCGCTGAGTCGTTGATTGCTGAAGCAGAACACGATGATAAAGTTGTAGCAATCCATGCTGCAATGGGAGGAGGTACAGGGCTTAATTTGTTCCAAAAGAAATTCCCAGAGAAATGTTTCGATGTTGGGATTGCAGAGCAACACGCTGTTACCTTTGCTGCTGGTCTAGCCACAGAAGGGCTTAAGCCGTTCTGTGCTATCTACTCTTCTTTCCTGCAAAGAGGATATGATCAGGTAAATATAAAAATCACCCACCTCCTATTTTCAATCCTAAATTATATTTTCAACATTATTATGTACTAAAATTTATCAATACAGGTGGTCCATGATGTAGACCTGCAAAAACTTCCGGTGAGATTTGCAATAGACAGGGCTGGTCTCGTTGGTGCAGATGGTCCCACTCATTGTGGAGCCTTTGATGTAACATACATGGCTTGTTTACCTAACATGGTAGTTATGGCTCCTTCAGATGAAACTGAACTTATGCACATGGTGGCCACAGCTGCAGCCATTGATGATAGGCCGAGTTGCTTTAGGTACCCAAGGGGAAGTGGCATTGGTACCATTCTTCCACCTAACAACAAAGGCACGCCTTTAGAGGTACGTACTTGATGAGAAAAGCGAAAAATAACGAAAGTGTGCACTGTTTTCATCACATTATTGCCTGGATGTTTTGCTAACTGATAAATTTTTTTGGATGTAATAGATTGGTAGGGGAAGAATATTAAGAGAAGGAAGCAGAGTTGCAATTCTCGGCTATGGAACAGTAGTACAAAGTTGCTTGGCAGCAGCTGATCTTCTAAAGAAAGTTAACATATCAGCAACAGTTGCTGATGCCAGATTTTGCAAGCCTCTTGATGGGCAATTGATCAAGCAGCTAGCTCAAGAACATGAGATACTAATTACCATCGAGGAGGGGTCGATCGGAGGATTTAGCTCCCATGTTTCTAATTTCTTGGCCTTAAATGGATTATTAGATGGAAAACTTCAGGTAAATTTCTCATTACATTTACGTTCTCATAGCAATCAACCAATAAATTATAGAATGTTTCAACTTATTATTGTGAAATAGTACTAATGTGGTTAAAATTTTAATATGTTACAGTGGAGACCCATGATGCTTCCTGATAGATACATTGACCATGGATCACAAACAGATCAAACTGAAGAGGCAGGACTCAGTTCCAAACACATTGCCGGAACAGTTGTGTCACTGATCGGAGGACCAAAAGACAGCCTTCATTTCCTCAACTTATAAATGGAAGAAGTCTTTCTTTGTTTTTATTTTAATTTTTTTTCCCTTTGGCTTCTATGGAAAAATTAGCACAAATGGACTTTCAATATAACACTTTTTAAGTGTACAATAGGATGGAGTTGATTAGCAATGTGCCCTCTTTGTTTAATATCTTTGTATATTTTGAATATAGCAAGGAGATTGCTCTTTGCCAGAATAAGTCAATATTGTACTGCAATTGCAATATATATATTAACTGAAATATTTCATTGTTTAATTTCAATTACGAACATTTCAATCTAAAGAATTTGTCTTTTCCTTGTTCTTGTCTTACGACCAAAGGCACCACGGTTGACCGTCTTATTTTTTTATTTGTTTCTTGCTTTTCTTGGATCTATTAAGTTGTACTTGTGTTAGAAATTTCTTTTTCCTAATATCTAATCTTCGTTTTCTCCCCAAATGTTGGTATACTTTAATTGAATTTAGGTTCTGACGTTAGAAGGCATAAGGGGAAAAAATTAAAAGGAAAGGAAGAAAAAGGGGCTGAATCATTTTTTCATCTTTGAGTTTACAATCTAATAATAATTAGGTCCTTCTATTTTTAAAACCAAAATAAAATGTCTTCATATTTTGATTTTATTAACAATAACACTCCCATATTATGATTTGTCTTGATTATATTTTGATTTTGGAAAAACAGAGCCTTAAACTTTCACTTTTTTTTATACATCAGGTCCCTTAACTTCAATTTGATCATTTTGAGTCTCTAAATCTTTTAATTTGATCATTTTGAGTCCCTCAATTCTATAAATTGATTGAACTCACACTTTTACTAACGAAATGATTTAAAGTTGATGTCAAATATTTGATGTCGTCTAATAATATCAATTAAAATGCAAAAAAAAACTAATGCTAAAAATATTTTAAAAAAAATAAAATATAAGAGTATTTTTATAATAATATTATGATTCTTAAATTGTAGATATTTTATGAAAACTTTATGTATCTCGAATTTATAATCATCATATTTGACTTTAACAAACATACTAAACTCATTCTTCAAACTCTGGAGTTCATGTTGCTCATCATCAACCGGAGCTGTTTTAAACTAATATAGTTGTACTTGTCAAGCATAATTTTAATATCTTGAAATTAAGTTATATTTTAAAGTCCAGTTGTAAAATTATCATAACACTTATTGTTTTAACTTATTTAATCTACACAAGGACTTATATCAACCGATTTTTATAGTTGAGGCACCTGATATACAAAACTATGCAAGTCCAAGGACCACGAAATGCTTTTTTGCTTTGATTTTCTTAATGAAAACACTCCTAAAACTAGAATAAATTGTTGCTTACATTTAGTTTAGTTAATGAATGAGTTGGAGCGGATTTTTGTAGGAAGCTAAATATTAAATTGTTTATGAGCGGTTCATTGCATTACATCACTAACAAGTTTAAAAAATATATTTTACAAGATTTTACAATAAAAATAATTTAAGTCAATAAATTATTTAAAATAATAAAAATTAATACATATTTTTATGGGATTTATACTTAACTAACCTAAAAAATAAAAAAAAAATTAACTTTTTTACTAGAACGGAAAATATAATGCAAGAGTAATCATGTTGGGAAAAAAATAATTCAAAAATACTGCCCCTTAAGTGCGTTAATCATGTGGTCCCAAAATATATTAATTCCTCAAAAACCAACTTATATTGCTTCTTAAAACCAGGTCAGACTCTTCCTCAAGCTATCTTTGCAAATTTCAGTTTCTTTTTCTTTTCTTTCAACGATTTAAACCAAAAAAATTCCCTAATCAAACTGTAGTTCTTATTCTCCGATTAAATTCAACACCTCAATATTCAAAAATTCTTAAGAAAGCAACAAGAACTTAATGAAAAAAACTCATAATAAACAAACGGATTTAGCTTCAAAATCAAGAAAAAACTCAAGAAGAGTTGAAGATTAATATAAGTGATCTCTTTATATTATTGAGTTGTGAGTTTTTGACATGATTTTTATGATAAAAACTCAGATTTTTCATCAAAATAATGATTTTCAATTATGGATCTGAATGAGGAAAATAACAGCCTTTTTAATACTCTTTAGATTCATTCAAATTTGATTTTGAGTTAATTATCATTGAACTTTAAAAATAAAATCATAAACACTTTTATAAAATTCTTTAATACAAAATAGA
>CANYLF011362851.1:0-10365 GCA_948193215.1 Bocquillonia castaneifolia | reverse complement strand
GAAAATATAAAGACATGAACATAAAAAGAAAAGGAATATGAATAAACAACTCAAAAATGATTGAAATAGAAGAAGTACCTATTACAACGGAGAGAGCAGCTGCGGAAGAGAGGAGCGACGGATGGTGAGTGCAAAGTGTTACAAATTCCAGAATTAAAAAAAATGCACAACATATAATACCATAGGCATAAAAACATGAAGGCAAACTTTTCAACTATTTAGAATCAATATATCATATCATTGAATTGAATAGCTGTTTAGAACTGAATTAAACCACCAAAGGCCTAAAATAGGAAAATTCAAAGAAGTGAAGCAGCATAGTAACATATCATAGAAATGAAAAGTTCTCAGCTCTTTATGTTACATATCTTTTTAATTAATTAATTGCTAATAAGAATTCAAAATCATCAAAATAATAATAATAACAGAACAATCATTAATTTAAAGTATAAAATAGAAATCAATAAACTTACAAAATTAGGGCTAAAAACACAAATTGACAAATATAAATCACTATTATTACTATTACCTTTAGGAAGCGAGGCGTCCTCTTTAGATCTAAACCGCTAGAAATCGAAAATGAGTCGAGCGATTTGACTCACCGAATAGACAAATAAAATTAAAAAAAATTAAATATCAGAAACTCTATGGCTGAAGGAGAAAACGAAAACGAGAGAAGCTTCGAGAGAGATCAAGCAACAGAAGAAGGAGAAGAAAAGGAGAAGAAGGCACATGATGAAAATGAAGATGAAGATGATGGTTGCTGATAATGAAGGTCATTATCTGGTTTCATTTTCTTTCTTTCTCTATTGTCAGAGAATGTGAGAGAGGGAGACAGATGAGAGAGATTGTGTTAAAAAAAACACTTGATTTTAATTAAATACAAAGGTATTTTAGTCCAGTGTATAAAATGTAAAATTGATCCTCAATTTCCATTTGGATTTCAAATGAATTTCATAACTTTTAAAATTTAAACCAAATACAAAAATTTGGAATTAGAAATGAATTCCACAAATTTTGTGAAATTCATTTATACCAATCAGACGCTTAATGTTAATCACCATTAGATCTAATGATTTTAACTACTTTCACTCAATGATGATAATATCAAATACAAATAAAATAATTAAAAAAGCAATCACATAGAATCCCTTTCACTTCCAAATTTAACTCCATTTATAATCTTTTTCACTAAACAGGGAAAAAAAATTGTGTTGATTCGACTCTTGCCTACGCCAAACGCAAAGCAACTTTATATAGAATAAAATAAAATAAAATAAAAAATTTATGACGTAGCAGTCGACTCAGAAGAGAAGAGAGAAATGGCAGCACATCAAGAAGAGCATCTTGACGTTCTAACAAAAACCGGTGAAAAGACCGGCATTTCAAAGCCAAGGCAAGCTTTTAACTCTTCGGTTCCTGAAAACGACGTAGTTTTTCACCATTCCTTTTATCGAACAGTTTATATGCAATCAATCGTACTTGTGTGTTTTTTTTTTTTTGCTGAAAATGCAGAGGAGAAGTGCATCGAGATGGAGATTACCACCGTGCAGTGCACGTGTGGATATATGCAGAGAGCACACAAGAATTGCTTCTTCAAAAACGATCTGATTCTAAAGATTCATGGCCTGGACAGTGGGATATTTCAAGCGCTGGTCACATTTCTGCTGGTGATTCATCTCTTGTGTCTGCTAGGTAAATATTTAGGCCCTGTTTGGATTAGTTCATTTCTAAGAGTTTGATTTCAGTTGAATTTTGTAGAATTTCCAAACATTTGTCTTACTGGTAGTTACTGTTATTTGTTGTTGTGTTCAGGAGGGAGCTTCACGAAGAACTAGGGATTAGACTTCCAAGTGATGCATTTGAATTGATATTTGTTTTTCTTCAGGAGTGGTTAGTGATTTAAATTCCATTTATTTTGGCTTTTACTATTAGGTAGAGATTTAATGCTATTTAATTGGGCTGTTATAAGATTAATTATTTTGATGCAGTGTTATAAATGATGGCAAATATATCAATCATGAATATAATGATGTGTATCTTGTAACTACTATTGATCCAATTCCTCTTGAGGCTTTTACTCTTCAGGTGAGTCGGTCTGTTTATAGTAAACCCTCTTAGCAGTGTATGTTTAATTCATAGAGAAATATGATATTCGTTGTCGTAAAATTTGGTTTTGCTTTATTTATACAATGTAAAGGTCTCTGCACTTTATAATTAAAGTTTTGGTTCTCTAGTGGCTGCACAATTTTCTGAGCTGTTGTTTGCCATTGTTGTTGTAGAGTGCTACTTTGTGTTGTTGGTTTGGTTTTATTAGATCTGAACTTATGAAGCTCTTATTTTAACTTAAAGCGAACTTTGGTTAGTGACATTTTAAAAATCTTAGAATTTATCTTACTGTAGAAAATCAATATTAGCTGTGATTCAAATATATGCTTCTCTGATGATCTAAAGCAATGTGAACATGTTTTTTTTGTGTGTGTGTGTGTGGTTATGAGTTATGACGAATTGCTTTTGGCATTAAATTCAGTGCCTTAATAATTTTGTCATGAAGGTTTTGGCTTTTTAAATGGATCTTTTGTGTCACTTGCTAATTTTAATTGTTGGCAATCATATTGAAAGTTTGTGCTCTGATGTGCCACACATGATCTACTGTGGTTTGCCTGACATCTCATAGTAGTTGTAATCTAGAAATGAAAGCTTCCAGCAATTTAAGTTTAAGAATCTGAATTCTTGTTTATGCTTCATCTTGTTATAGGAAACAGAAGTATCTGCTGTCAAATACATTTCCTTTCAAGAATATAGAAGCTTACTTGCCAGAGAAGATCCTGATTATGTCCCTTATGACATAAATGGAGAATATGGTAAACTCTTTGACATAATTAAGCAAAGGTATGTTAAACTTTCTTGGTCAATATATTTTTTAGTATAAGAATACAACCTTAATCCTTGTCCAAGCAAAATTAACTTTGTTACCCCATAAGAGTTTTGAGAATTGGATAAAAAAGGAACAAATTGCATTGGCTGTTAGAATTTATGGCTTTGAAAATTATTTGTGAAAATAAAATCATCTTAACAAAATTTTCTGCACGTATTCTCTGGTAAAATAAGTAAATCCCTGGTGTTTGCCACCTCCATTCTATACTTGGGATGCTGTTGCAAAACTTTCCCTTTTTGGTATTTTGCTGGCACAGAATTTGAGGAATTATTTTATACTAATATTCAATGATAGATAAATATCAGGTCAACTTTCCAATTTTACAACATAAAATTCCTTAGGTTCTGACAATTCTTTTTCATGTTTATGCCATGCATTTCATCGAATTTTCCAAAGGTATGAAGAGAACACTGCAACTCGCAGTTTGGCTCTACAAAAGCAGCTTTCTCGATATACTCCTGTTTCTCTCAGTGCAGAAGTAGGTAACCATGTTTGTTTATTTGCCTCTGATACCTTGATCACTGTAGATATATTTAGTTTGTTATCTTACTTCAAACTTTTAGTGTCTATCAGATTTGAGATCACTATATCTTGCTGTGTATGTTTCCCATCCACTTGTTCCCCTATCATTGGCAAGACTTTTAATAGTCTTTTGTGAATACGTGGTTAGATTTTAGACATGGAAATTTTGTACTTAATGCATTAAAGATGTGTAATCAATATAAAGATGTGTTTGATAAAACCCATCTCTTGAAGCCATTATGATATCACAGAATGCTCCTTTCTTTTATAATAAAAGAATATAACTGATTTGAGATATGCAGGAACATGAAATTTCTTGAAAATATATTAGGTAGAAAAATGAATTTGTTGGTACAAGAGTAACTAGTCATTTCTCAGCTCCTAGAGGTTTATCTAACTATATTCTTGAGAAACTGAGTTGTTTACATAACAATCAAAATAGAAAAAAATGTATTGTTTACATAACAATCAAAATAGAAAAACATGTAGTAGCAAGAAAATGACTTTAAAATGTCAATTTTGTACTTCTTTTCATATAATATAAGTCTGACCATTTCATTTGTAAGAAGCTGCAGTTAGTTAAATGATTTTATGGACTTGATCACCGAGGATGACATATGTCTGCATTTATTGTTAACCTCGGTCTATTTTGCTTATGTTGATCAGTTTTGTATTAAATGCTTTGAGTAGGTCATTTGAATTGAAGTTGAATATTTGTTGATTGATTCTATTTCAACTGTTGTAGTATTGACATATGATGCTACTGATGTTATATTGATAAAAACTGACACGGTCATTGTTGTCATTGATGTAGAGCTTTTTTCTATTTTATTTGTCCTATTAACAAATAGAGATAAATTAAGTGAACTTTTTCTCTCTCTCCTTGCTGCAGCTGACAGGCCTATCAGATGGAGACAGGGAAGCATTGGGTTTACTTATTAAAGCTGCAAAAATTGTAGATGAGATTTTTTACCTGCAGGTACTTCTATCTATGTGAACTTTTATGTGGGCTCACATGCGCACAAAAGTGTGCTGACAGTGACGCTGTAAGCATGTTTTAAAAATTATGTTTGATTTTCACCATTTGAGGTTTACTTTAAGTTTTGACCCTCTATTTTATTTGGTGATCAAAGTAATTATCAAATCCTTCCTTCAGCTTAACAAAGAATTATATAATTGGATATAAGATTCATACAAGCCTTCTTGTTGGAAGTCTGGGTTAACCCTCTTATTCCCCCATTTTTGGGAAAAGAGTTGGAGGTGGGATGTTAGTATGAGGAGTTCGGGAATGGAACTGGGGCGGAAAAATGAGAAAGAGAAGGTCTAGACTCTTTGAGACTGTGTTTGAAATCTATCCTTCAATCATAAGTCATTGCTTGATTCCATACCAAGCAGTTACACAACCACTCAAAGAAGGGGGACTTTATCTGCTTAAAAGTAACTCAAATATAATTGAAATAATGCAATGGAATATCATCTCTTAACTTGCATAATTAATTTGGTTAAAAAACTCGTGATAAAACTTTTTAATTTCTCTCTGAATTAACTGCCCAAATAGGTGCTGTGATTGGGAATGTGATTTTCTAAATGAATATGTGGGTATCCATTATGTGAAACGTATGAGTTTCCCTGTTTATATCCAACTTTACATATTTTTTCCTCTTCAACGAAACTTCAATTTGTCAGTTCATTTTGAAAGAGAGATGCCATGTGCCTTTAAAAAGAGCAGCATTCAATGAGCCTTTTTCATGCCGCATGGTTGACAATATTCACTAATTACTACTACCCCTGTCCTTTTGTTTTCCTCTTAATCAGGTTTGTTACAGCAATCCTGCTCTAAGAGATTGGTTGAAACAGCATGCTGACACATCTGAATTGGACAAGCTAAAATGGATGTATTATTTGATTAACAAGAGCCCATGGTAAGTCTTCTTGGAGCTTCTCCTTTTATTTCTCTCCGTGTATATTCTATACTTGATGGTATAAGGAAAGCCATCATACTGCAATGTACAAAACCTTCATCCAAACCATGCAGTGTTAAATTATTCCTTTTGATGTCTGTTTATAATACCCTTTTCATTCTCAACACATTTTTTTTCATACAAGGGTTGATGTTAAAAGGTGACCGATTTTTCACCAAAAGTTGCTGCTTTCTTAATGTTCAAACCAAGCATCACGATTTTGACAGATTTCATATGCCGCTTGTATCTGCTCTGTTGTACAGCCAGTATGCTTCACAAAAGAAATTTATGCCAATAATAATTTATTCTCTATCAACAGGTCCTCTCTTGATGAAAATGAGGCATTTTTGACAACTGCAGATTCAGCCATAAAGATGCTTCCTGAAGCCACAAAGCCAGTTAGCGGGTGGAAGGGTCTAGAATACAAAGCAGCATTTCCTATCATCAAACCACCTGGTGCAAATTTTTATCCACCTGACATGGACAAAAAGGTATAGCAGGGGAACCTTATCATTCCCTTTGTAGATAACCTTTTAATGAGATCTACATCTTGTTTGAGTTGCCATGCTGCTGGTTTGCTAGAATCCTTGTGATTTAATATCTCTTCCTTTAAAATCAAATATGTAAATGATTAAGTTTTGCTTGTTTTATAGGAATTTGAATTATGGAATAGCACTCTGACAGAAAGTCAACAGCATGATGCAACGGGCTTTTTCACTGTTATCAAAAGGCATGGTGAACTTGATTTGGACTCTTCTGTATCAAATCATAAAATTGATGATAGAGAGCATTTGGTGGGTAGTCATGATCTATATAGTGTTCCCTACTCTAAAGAGTATAATTCTCTTCTCACAAAAGCTGCTGAGCTATTGCATGAGGCTGGGAACTTGGCTAGCTCACCAAGGTATGCTGTTTCATCTTTGTTGCTCAAATCTCATTTTTAGGGTCATCGTGCAGAATTCCGTTTCATCCAAAGATTTTTGCTAAATATATTCTTCTGCTGTGTAGTTTGAGCAGGTTACTACATGGCAAAGCTGATGCATTCCTTTCAAATGACTACTATGACTCAGATATAGCCTGGATGGAATTGGTTAGTACTTTCATAATCCTGAAAATTTTCATATTTGTATCATACTTCGACTGCTTGTTCAGTGACATGGCAACAAACCCCCTTTTGTGAGGGGTGGGGGCTTCTTTCCTTTTTTTTCACTTTTTTTTTGCCTGGGAGGCGAGCAGGAGCTGTCATACAGCTTTACCATATTCTCTTAATACCCTAAGGACAAGGCTGCAAGTTCGGGGTTAAAACTCTTCTATGGAAACATAGGTATCAAGCCGTTGATGCTTTAACAGAGTTTCTGAAGTGTGTATCTAGACCGCCATTTTCTCAGGCAGTTTCTTATTGTTTCTGTGATTATGAAATTCCAAAACAATTTGGTTATTCAATCATCAAAATTTTAACAAGAAATCACTGGAAACGATGTATTTTATGAAGCTAAAATGTCCTTTTCTTTTATCATAGATGTCTTTTTTTTTATTTATTGATTGATGATTTTAGAGGGCTTATAAAAGAGAGAGAGAGAGAGATTGTCCTGTTACTTCTGAAGCAGCAATAGACTGTACAATGCAATGGGCTTCTTTCTCGGTTTCAATATATTTTATTTTTATAAAATGACATGGACTGATGTGATATATAAGGATTTAATATTACGGCAGTCAACAACAAATTTTTGACCCTAAATGAAGATAGCTTAAAGCTAGATTAGTTTTTTCGCTTTTATATCCCTCGTGTTATTTTCGTTATTGTTTTTCCTTTATCACATTAGTGGAAGTGTTTTGATCCACTTACTACTTTTCATAACTCACCCCTATGATTTTTTGTCGTACTTGATTTATTTACCTTTAATGCTTGAGAAATGTAAAAAGTTGTGTAAGAAAAGTTATAAATGGATAAACTGAATCAGGTTCAAAATGTATTTCTCCTTTTCTTTGATATGAAATGTTTGGGGTTTAAAGTAGATGGAGTGAGGAAAGGCAGATGTAGGTCTTAACTAAAATGGAGCAGTGATCCAAGATGATTTTGGCTCTAGATCTTCTGAAGATATAGCCTAATTTCCTTTGGAATAGAGAAACATCGGAAGGAGAATCCACATAGCCTGAATTACTTGGGATTATAGCTTTGTTGAGTTAGAATTATGAAGCCTCGAGGCTAACTTCTTATGTTTCACCATCAGATGCTTAAGCTGTTAGCATTCTCAAATCTGATAATCAGTTATTTCTCTTTTGTGATGGTGCAGGATTCTAAGTTGGATGTAACTATAGGACCATACGAGACATATGAAGATACACTGTTTGGATACAAGGTAATATTTTCTCATGCCATATATTTATATATTCAACTATAATAAGTTCTGGCATAGCATAAAACTGAGGTTATTCTTGGTATACTTGATTGAAGCATGCTGCACACCGTCTGAATATTTATCATTTCTTTATCCCACTTCACAATCTGAACAAGATCTCCTAAGCTTTTCTTGGTGACAAACTCTTACAGTTCTCAATAATTGATATTGCATATAAGATATTTTCCTACTTGGAACATCAAATTTGAGTCTCAGTTTCTGGAAATGATTTTGGTGAAAAATTATCTAGATTTACCTTTATGCATGTATTAGGTAATAACTAATAATAAGCCTGGTGTCCCAAAGTCCAACGGATCACGCAAGTAAAAGAAAAGCAACCTCTAGGCCAAGAAGTCCTTTTAATATGTGCGGACAGGTGGAAAGTAACATGCTGTCAAAATTCTGTCCAGGAAAGATTTGAAGGATAAAAATATACAGCATACCTTTAATTATTAGTACTGATAATTGTTAATTTTATCTTATTTGTTTAGTTGACTATTTTGGTTTAGTTGCAGCCTTTGTCACCTTAATTATAAGAAATATAAAAAATCTAGTAATGGGGCAAGCAATTTGTTCATTGCTCCACTCAAAATTCATTGAGTAAAACTTGCCCATTTTTTTTTCTGAACTTAATTGATTTATATAAAAAGTAAAAACAGGGAGAAAGAGAAAGGACATGAATGCTTATCTTCCTTTAGGTTGTTCTTGGTCCACTCAGACAATTTTGCTTATTCTTTTTTGGTTTGGGACAGATTATGTGCCAATGGTCCTCTGATTTTCTTTTCCAGCTCCAACACAGTAATGCCGATGACCTAATAATAATAATAATAATATTAGATTGGTCTACTGTAATGATTAGGAAATTTATATTTTGATATGCTTTCGATTAACGTACCTCTTTTTCACATTTGTTTCTTCACACTAATAATTCAGAGTTGCTGTGCTAATTTGGCTCACTGTTGAGCTTGCTTGTGAGGCACGTGCATTGTTTGAACTATTCATGCCTCCATTATTCCCCAGAAATGCTTGTTAAAATGCTCAAGCCATTTTATCTATCATAGGCATGTACACATAGGATGTTGCCTCGTCTCTTTTATTGGATTTACATTATTTATTTTTATAGCATGCAGATATCTGTTGCCATTGTTCTGCCTTCATTGCCCATTTTCTATGCACTTTTTTTGTCAATTTTAAACAGTTTCTACAATTACAAGGGCTAATATATTTGATCTTAAGAGGCCTGAAAATGTATTAAAAATGTGGAATAAGCTGCTAGGCAAGCTTTTGGCAAGTATCTTTGGCTTTCTCAAGCTGAAGCATGGGTTCATTTTTAATTAGGACCAAGTTTAATCACACATGTCTTGAGTTAAAAACCTGTGGCAATATATGTTCACATAGAGATCATCTAAAAACAAGTAAAATTCACACTATATTTATACCGGAGTCAATCCCAGAGTTGGGACTCATGGTTCATAAAAACCAAGAATGCCATTGAGGTTAACACCCTCCCTCCCTCTCTCTATAGTGCTCACCTTTCTTTAGCTATGGACTAGGCCCACACATAAATGTGTGTATATTTTTTGTATTTGTTTGATGGTATGCCATTGTGCGGATTTATGCCTGATAATTAGAAATGCATTTTGTAACCATGTATGCCAATTGCTGTTTTAATTATTTCTTTGTTGGTACACATTGCTCACAGTTTTCATTATGTTTATACTAGGCTTCCTTTGAAACATTCATTGGGGTCCGGGATGACAAAGCAACAGCTCAAATTAAACTCTTTGGTGACAATTTGCAGGTAATTGGTTTATCTAGAGCCATATTGTAGCACCTTCTCCGTCTTTTTTCCCCAAGTTTATCTGCTTATGTATCCTACTCACCGATGGACAGTTTTACCTTTAGGTTTTGGAGCAAAATCTTCCAATGGACAGTGCTTATAAATCAACGGATGTTAATGCTGCTCCTATTCGTGTCGTCCAACTTATCTACAATGCAGGGGTGAGTTACTGGAAATATATGTTGAAATCTTCCTTTTTTTGGGGGAGAGGGGACGGGGGGGTGGATCTTTATTTTTACAATTTAAGGTAAGGGGAAAAGATGTACAGTAGAAACTATTTGCTAAGAGAATATCCTCTATAAAAACAATCGAAATCTCTCAAAAAATGGTCATCAACAGATGGAGATTATACATTGTTAGCTGCAAGTCTTTTGTATGATTCCTTTAGCTGAGTAAGAAACTAATGCTGAAGGTTTGATTTTACATCAGGATGTAAAGGGTCCTCAAACAGTCGCTTTCAATTTACCGAATGATGAGCGTATAGTTAAAGATCGAGGAACTTCAATGGTCATGCTTAAAAATATTTCAGAGGCCAAGTACAATTTATTTTCCTTGGAATTTGTGTTATCAATATATCCTATTTGTTTTGTTGCTTCTTTTGGAATGTTTTCACTAATATAGGAAATGTTTTAAATGTTGGACATGACTATATTAACCAGGTTCGAGCATATTCTTCAGCCTATAGCTGATGTGTGTATCACTAAG
>CANYLF011362824.1:0-11420 GCA_948193215.1 Bocquillonia castaneifolia | reverse complement strand
CCTCCTCCTCCTCCTCTCACTCTTCACTTCATTTCTCTCCTTTTATCAAGGTTCTTATTGTTCCTATTATTTACTATAAATTATACAAACAATTTCCTATATTTTGCACTTATTCAAATTAATTAATTTCATATCTTTGTTTTTGACTGACAGGTAGACAAGCGGAGTTCTTTGCAAGCCATTTCTCCATTGAAGCGTGACGTCATTGTATCTGATAGGTACTGTTTTATTTCTGTTTTTAATGGTAGAAAAATATTTTTGTGATGTTGAAGTTGAAGGGTGTTTGTTTGTTGGAATGCAGCAATGAATTAGCTGACATTGATTGGGATAATCTTGGATTTGCATATGTTCCCACTGATTATATGTATATGATGAAATGCACTAGAGGTGGAAGCTTTACTAATGGTGAATTACAACGTTTTGGTAATATTGAGTTGAGTCCCTCCGCTGGTGTCTTAAATTATGGCCAGGTGTTTACCTTTTTCTTTGCTTTGCCTGCCTTTACTATGCTTTTCCTTTCTTCATATCTCGTTGTATTATTAAACCCTTGAGTTCTTTTGAACGTCTGATTTTGGTTACTGATAGTGATAGACCTGGTTCTGTTTGTGATAGTTTGCTTTTCTTCTGTTTGTGTGGATCCGCACTCATGTGTCAATGTTAAACAGTGACATCACGACATGATCTTTACAGTTTACATCATAATTTAGCAATTCATTTCCAAAGTCTAGATTATTGATAACAAATCTGTGAGAATTAATGGGGGAAGAGGGATTAGTGTTTAGAGGAGTTGCCTTGTTTTCCTTTACTTTGTTGGATATTGGATTCTTGAAAGTCTCTGTCTTGAAGATGAAGAACATATTTGATGACTTTTTACACAGTATTTGGTCCAGTTCTAATTTAAAATTTATTTCGTTTCCAAAATGAATTTCTTGTAGAATTCATTTATAAGTAATTATCGTGTTTGGATCAATCTAAGGTAAGTATAGAATTTTCTTGAAATGAATTGAGTTTTGTGTTTGATTTAAAACTAGAATACAAAATAATATTCATTCTTACAAAAATGTCCTTTTGTATTATTTTTTTTATAATGAATATAAAATAGAAAAGAAAAACATAGCATAAAGTGAGGACAGGGAATTAAAAAATTGAATTTAGGGGTATTTTGTCCTAATAAAAAATGGGTTCCAACTTGAGAATTATTTCTGAATTCTATCAAATTGAATAGAACTTGGTTTAGTTTTAACAATTTTAACAATTTAATGAGACAGAATTCCAAATGAATTTTCAATTCTAGCAAACACAAACAATGAATTTTGAAAATAATTCCATAAAATTTTATGGAATTAATTTACATGAAACACACTTATATCAGTTGATGGAATTGACAATCTTATGGTTTATTAATGCATGGGAATTGACAATCTTTCTTACATCTAGGGATTATTTGAAGGCTTGAAAGCTTACAAGAAAGAAGATGGTAGTATTCTTCTTTTCCGTCCTGAAGAAAATGCAATGCGCATGCAAATAGGTGCAGAAAGGATGTGCATGCCATCACCAACTACTGAACAGTTTGTTGAAGCTGTGAAGGCTACCGTTTTAGCAAACAAACGTTGGGTAAACTGTTGTTTTACAGTATTAATACCTGTCTGTTATTGGCTGTAGAAGCTAGATCATTATTTTTAGTGTCTCATTTCAGGTTCCTCCTCCTGGTAAAGGTTCCTTGTATATCAGGCCATTGCTGATGGGAAGTGGAGCAGTCCTCGGTCTTGCACCTGCCCCTGAATACACGTTTCTAATTTATGTTTCACCTGTTGGAAACTATTTTAAGGTTTGCTTGTTTCTTCTTGCATAAAGTGATTGAACATAGGTTGCAATGTCTAAAAATTCTTGTTTGATGCATATTAACAATATAAAGAAAATCCCTTATTTAAGTTTTCCTGTTTCAACAAGTGAAGCTATCAAGCAGACTAGTAAACACAAAGAAGAGTAGACTAGAGGAAGATTAAGACTTGAGCTTTCGAAAAAGAACTCCTTGCTCTTGGAGGAAGTCCTGATAGTTATTGGTTTATGATTGTTGTATTATTGCATCTCCCTCCTTTATTTATTTATTTATTGTGGCCTCTTTTGCATATCTGATGCCAGGAAGGCGTGGCTCCAATTAATTTGGTTGTTGAGCATGAATTGCACCGAGCAACTCCTGGTGGTACTGGAAGTGTCAAGACCATAGGAAATTATGCTGCAGTAAGTTTCATATCAAATTGTCTATGTATGCTAAGGCTGTTCAGCAATTTGTTTCTTAGAAACGGAATTTCATAGAGTTTTGAGCTTTTCATTGTGTAGAGTATGCTTCAATTACTTGGTGCTACGAGAACCAAAATTTAAATTTGTTAGCATAGTAGCGATATAATTTTTCAGTTTGATTTCATTATTTGAATGTGTTTTAAAAGAAGATAGTTTCTAAATATCCAATATATTTCTTTTCTTTGCTGGATTGTTATCTGTAGGTTCTCAGGGCACAATCTGTTGCAAAAGCAAAAGGATATTCTGATGTTCTATATCTTGATTGTGTTCATAAGAAATATCTAGAGGAGGTCTCATCTTGCAATATTTTTGTCGTGAAGGTATTGTCAATAAGGAGCTAACATTAGCTCTTTAACAACTAAACATTCCCTTTCTGCTTGAGTTGGTGATTTTTGGCTTATGTTTAGAATAATAATTTATCATTGATGCCTTGTTCTTTTCATGGAATTATGTTTTGTTATTATGTTATTATATTTGTGAGGAATTGTGTTTTTATCTTGTCTTTAAAAGTTGTGCAAAAGTATAATGATCAATATCCAGTGCCTAATTCCCCACTGTTTGTCACTAGACAGCAACAGCATCCAGAATTTTTAGTCCTTAGGATATTGCAAAATAACCATGGCTTCATATTCAATGTTCCTTTTAGCAAGTGCACTTACTCAACTGACAGGAACCAGCTGCTATGATGATGATAAGCATTGAGAAATGTATATTTCAATTTAATTGCAATTTTGTTCTTGTAATTTTCATATCTCCATATGCTGTTTGCAAGGAAGCTTGGCTCTTTTGATGTTCTAGTTCCAAAATGTGCTAGTAACTCATTCACATCCAGAGATTAATTTTTTTATATGTACTTCAATATTAATCTTATGCCCTTTAACTGCTTGGCTTTGTTCTGTTCATGATTTCATGTTGAACTACACCTTTAACTTGGTGGTAAATTGGAATCAGGAGATTTCTACCATCTTATTCTTAAGCACTATGTTTCTCAAGGTGCTTAGTGCTAATACATTTCATTACTCTTCTCTTAGGACAATGTTATCTCTACTCCTGCAATAAAAGGGACAATCCTACCTGGCATTACTAGGAAGAGTATAATTGATGTTGCTCGAAGCCAAGGATTCCAGGTACCAATTTATTAGTGAGAAAAATAATGTTATGCATGTGATGGTGGAGCACTGCTTTCTTGATTACTTGTTAGAAGCATTTTGTTAGAATTAATTCTATGTGAATTGTGGATAGCAACATCATTTAATAAGGGATGTAGACATGAAATTTTTTTTTGGTTTATGTCACGTTTAATATAGGAAATATCACTGGAATATGTATTTAGTTGATTGTAGATCAAGTTCGTTTTATATTTTAAAAACTTGTTTTCCCATCAAACAGACTCTTCTTTTTGTTGCCCTTTGAATGCAATTTTACAACTAGTTCTTGCTCTAATGTCAGAGTTTGGACATAATGATATTTAATGAGTTTTCTTAGGCTCTTGCCGTCACCCTCTTCTTGTATTTCTTCATTGCTAATTGTTCAAGCTTGGCTGGCCTGGGAACCATATACTTGCTAATCTAGAGGTTAAAGTAGTGGTGCAACCTTGAGATATTCTCCTTGTCATGAGTTCTGATCATTTGCCTAACTTGCTTCTGTTCCCTTTACCCGTGCTGTGAGTCTGAACTCTGAACCTTGGCAGACAACTTCCTAATAGGGATTTACAGTAATATAGTGAATGCTGGTCACTCATGGTACATGTCTGCCTATTGTTATGTGGTGGGTTCCAGGTTATCTTTCATTCTCTCTTTTATCTTGTGTTTCATTTTCCGAAAGTGTTACAAGAAACTTCTCAGCTTGCTATAGAGAGGAAAGTCATATGGTGTATACCAAATTTATCTAAGTTTTCTGTCTGTAATGGTGGAAAAACTTCCATACTAAAAAAAGGCCTCGGATGTGTTAGTTAACTTTGTTGATTTTGCAGCATTAACTATATTTTACAAACAGCTAAAGCATCTAGCATGAATGGTGGTGTTATTTCATTAGTTCAATTCAGTTGTTACATGACATTTCTGCAAAGGTTAATAATTCACTGCTCCTGGTGCAACTATTCTCTAGACTTTTTAACCATTGGATTTGTGTTAAAACAAATTTGTAAAATGTCTTAAATGCGATCACAAATCCAGCAGAATAATGTTTGAATCACTATCTTTCTGTACTTATATGATAAACTGCAGGTTGAAGAACGACCTGTGGCACTGGATGAATTGCTCGATGCTGATGAAGTTTTTTGTACTGGAACAGCTGTGGTTGTATCACCTGTGGGCAGTATCACTTACAAGGGTGAAAGGTAAGAATTCATCCTGGCAATGTATTATTGTATTGAAGTTACATTTTCCTATTGAAAACTGGAAAAGGAGATGAAAGGGGGAAAAATTAACACTTGATCTCATGGGAGGGAACGTTTTCCGTGTGTATTGGGTTGTAGTTGTAGAGACAATGGAGACAAACTTTTCTTTCAATGAGAAAATGCAAAACTAACTAAATTTAGACTGAGACTTGACTGGTGCAGGTGATTAACCAAAACACTTGCACATTGTGTATACCTGTGTTAATTTGTGTATAACTGTATATCTATACCTAAGCACTCAGAGTTTTGAGTGTTCAGTTGAACAAATGAAACACTGGTCAAAATGTTAATAAATTGTTTTACTTCTGGGCTTTGCCACTTTTTGATGTTGTCATTCTTTGTGCATGAGAGGTCATGTAAACTTGTTACAGACTATTTGGGAGCAGTGAAGTTAATGTTTTGCTTTCTTGGCAGGGTGTCTTATGGAGTAGGTGGATTTGGTGCTGTTGCAGAACAACTATATACAGTTCTTACCAGACTACAGATGGGCCTTATAGAGGACAAGATGGACTGGACTCTTGAGCTGAAATAAGCATACTAAAGTAAATCAATACTAGCTTATTTTATGTTTTGATCTCTGTAATGGTAGAACAAATTCTGCCCCATCCTGTAGTTGAAAGCTTCCCCTCTTGATTTGCTCTCTTTTATTATGTAGATATTTTTTTCTTTTTCAGACTGTTGAATTTTGTTAGTTTTTCCTGCACCACCTGTACTGTAGCTACGCTAAGAAAATTATGTTATGCTCAAGTTCTTGAATTGCTTAGGCATCCTTTCTGTTCTGGGTTGGGTAATGGGTAGGAGTGAAACTTGAGAGTTGAGTACATTCAAATTTAAGTAGGGCTATGCATTTGAAGGAGTTTCAACAATTGATTGCATCAATGTGTGCTTGATCTTCAGCTGGTGGACCATTTACTTAATGCCTCATGAGATTTATCTGTCTAGCATTTTCTTCCCCCTCAAACCAGCCATAATCTGTCTCACTTCATCGATATAAACTTGCATCAACATATGTTAAGTTAAAATTTTGATTCCTTGACCAAAAAAATTTATGCTTTTCTGACTTTTTTGGTTGTTGAATTGATCTTTATTTTCTTGAAGTTTCTTTGATCTCCTCGCAGAACTCTCTGATACCAAGTCTTTTCCTTTTCCCCTTTTGTAAAGAAAATAAAAGTAGTCTTTCTCGGTTCTCTTTGATTTATTACATTTTTCTTGGGTTTCGATTTAGTAGCCCAAAACTTTTGATCTTCTACTTTATTGTATTTTTTAACAGTACGTACTTTTAATTTACTACCCAGATAGATGCTAAACCAAGGGAAAATTTATCTTCTAATTTTGTACATGTTCGGAATTCTCCTGCAATGTGAAGCTTTTCTGTTGTTTTTTTCCCTTCTGTTTTTATCTCTAGTCTGTTCCTTGTTAAACAGTGTACAAATAAAAAATATTTAAAACTTTTTTAAAGCTTATTGGCCATTTCTCAGACTTCTTTGAAGGCATGAATTTAGTTTATGTAAAAAGTGTTTGCTGCATATTAAAGAAGCATTAGCAAATAGAAGCAGACTGATAAAGAAAGACATCACTCAACTCCCTTCTTTAAACTTCTTTGTCTGGATTTTTTTTGGTCTTTTCTTGTTTCTTTTGACATTTTGATTTTTTAGATACTTCTTTTGTAGTAGCTTTAAGAGATAGAGGGGAAGAAAACGCGTTTGTAGCTTTATTTATCTATAGAAAGATCAAGATTTGAGGCATTGTTAATGGCTCACTTGCTTTCTTCTTTTAAAGGAATTTGTTGCAGTCAATTACGGGAATGCATCTTTGCTTCGGTCATGAAGCATTTTGCTCACTTAAGGCAATGCTGAAGTCGGTTGCCAGTGCCACCAAGCTAAATGACTTTTTCAACAACAAATACATGGAAATTCTTTAAAAAAGGACATTTTTTAAGATTTAAATTCTCAAAACGTTAATATGTTTGAGCAAGTACAATAATACTTTCTATGCCACTCCTTAAATTATTATAAATAATACAATATTTATTTTAAAATCTAGATATTTATTTTTACTGGTACTTATTAAATAAATAATTTATCTTGAAAAGCATAAACATTTAAAAGGTTTATTTATAACTCGAAAAATTTACGAATCAACATTTAATTACTTACTAATAAAATAAGGAGTGGATATAATTATTAAAACTATTTCAAATAAAATTATTAGTTTAATACATAAAATAGTGAGTGAGACTAAGAACATCCCCAATGTATTTTCTATTTTTTTTTCTTTTAGACTCTAAAATTTAAAAGTCAATATACAAAATTATACTTGTATTTCTAAAATATGAAGAAGAGAGTGGTTTAACGTTCTACAAGTGTTGAGTTAAGCTTACTCTCTTCTCTTGTTGGGTTTAAAGTTTCAAAAAATTTTTAATTTTTTTTACAAGTGGAAATAGAAGAGACGAATAAATTTTTATTATTTGATGTTTATTGGAATGGGTAAAATAAAGAGAATTCTACTAAAAAAAGTAAAATTTTCATAGGATATTAAATAAAAATACTCTTCATTCTAGAAAAATACTCTATATTTTAAGTGAGTCATTGGGGATGCTCTAAGAGTCTTTTGCGCTTGCTCTAACATTACAAAGCCTGATCTTCAATTTAAAACAGGGCAAGCATCATTTATGTTATATCCTTAGAAAACGAGAATGCCGGCTTAAATACTGCAACTGCAAACCGTGGTTAACCATTAAAATGATTGATGTGTGAGTAGGTTAGGTGATGGATTTGAGGCATAAGGTCTTGAGCATGATTCAGATGTAGCCAGTCAAACTCGAATGATCGAGTCATTTGACTGTACCATAATCATAATAAGTTCTAGGAGTGAGATTGATTGTCTCATAATAAATCTTAATTTATGAATAGGTGAGTTATATATATAATTCAAACGTTAAGAATGTGTCAAAATCCTTTACATATATATTTATGAATAGGTGAGTTATAGTACCATTACAGTTTAACAAAAGTTTTGTGTTCAATTCTTTGAGAATATAACTATTGTATGTTGGATGGATTTCAGCCACTTGTTAAGAATGCTTGACTAAGCAATTCTGATCTTTAAAGAAGCAAAAGTTTTTTTGGGTGTGTTTGGATAAGCTGGTAGCTAGTAGCTGTTGCCGATAGTTGATAGTGGGTAGCTGGTAGCTGATAGCTGATAGTATCAGGCGTTTGGTTAAATTATATTAATGGTTGCTGTTTGTATATTAAATGATAAATATAGACATTTGTGTGTTATTTTAATAATAACAATAATTTATAAATAAATAAGAGTTTATAACTTATAATATTTGAGAGTAATACGAAATTAATTAATAAAATATAAATAGAAAAAAAATCAAAAAATAATTAAATATGTCAATATATATTTAAAAATAAAATGTTAAAAATATGTAAATAATAGTATTCATTTTATAATTAATTATATGAAAAATACTATAAAATTATTTATAATTTCTAAATTTTAAATAATAATTTATAATAAACATTCTATATATTATCATATGTATTAAATTATATAACGAGTTTTAATTTTTATATCTAAATAATTATTATCATTTTTAAACACATAACAAAAGGTAGATACGTCAATATATATTTATAATAGGGAATAACTTGTGAAAAGCTTTAAATTGGAGTTTTTGTGAAAAAGGTACCTTAACAACTACCGGCAGCTGTTCAGAAATATTAACCAAACACCTACCTTAACTGTTGGGAGTTGACAAGCTGTTGAAAAGCTCCCCAATAGCTAAATCAAACACCCCCTTAATAGCAGAGCCGAAAGAGCAGCCTATCCAATCCAACTGCATATATAATTTAGGAAAAATTCACATGGACTTTGCTTGCACATTATCATTAATCGTCGAATCATAGAATGAGATGTGCATATGTAGCAAACCATATTTAAGATTCTTGAGAAAAACCTGCATACAAATTTAAGATGAATTTAGAAGCTCCATCGATATATATTAATTCACACATATAATTAAGTTCCCTGAGGATCAGCTACAAGGTACGCAAGAAAGACTGGAGTCTAAAAAAAGACTTGAAAAATTCCTTGTTAGCCTTCAGTTAATATCATTATCATCAAAAGAAGGATAATCTTTCTAGAAGTTAACAATTTGTCAAAAGTGTTATTTGATTTCTAGGTTTTTGATACAATAAGTCATATTTCTGATATTATTTTTTTATATAGAAATTAATTATAATATTTATTTGTAATTGTGATATTGATAGTTGAAAGAACTTTCACCCTTCAGGTTATTAGGATGTCCTGAGCATATGTTTTGAATTTTCCAAATTAGAGAAAGATATTATATCCATTCCGAATTATATGTGATAATAGGTTTTTAACCTATGTAAATCACTATAATTTTGTTTGATTTCTCCATCATTTAAGTTATTTTAGCACTTATTTTTTTGTTATTTTGTGTTTTACAGTGTTAGAGATGGAGGGGATTAATTTGGGACAAGTTCGGGTCAATTTTGTGCGAAGGACAACGATTTTGAAGCAGGCCAGACCTCTGACCGGATTTGGTCTGGTCTGCTTGGTTTTCTCCGGGTCGTGGCACATTTGGGCAAAAGAGGAAGTGCAGAGCGGATTGGATCCGGTCTGGTCAGCCTCAGACCGAATTTGATTCGGTCTGCTAATTGGTCTCGGCCTCTTGGTTGGAGTTGTGGCAATTTCAGGCAGCAGGTCTAGGGCAGACTGGATTGGATCCAGTCTGACCAGGAGCAAACCGGATTGGATCTGGTCTGCATATGTTTCACGCGGAATTTCGATGCCAAATGGGTTTTTACGATTTTTATGGTTCTTTTAGGTATTTTTAGGGGTTTTAAGTGTAGGACTATAAATAGAACATTATTGGTAGTTGCCGCATCATCGATTAACATTATTGTTGACCTATTTGGGCAACTAATCCTTGTTTTGATGTTGATCATTAACCTAAGTCCAAGTAATTAACATAAGCTTTTGTTTTGAAGTTCATTATAAGCAATTTGGCACTTAAGAAGCAGTGTATCACACTAATAAAGGCGATCAAACCGCAGAAGCTGCCTCTTGAGAACGGCCCTGTTTGATGAGCGGCTCCCTGTTGTACGAGTGGCTCTCTGATTAGATCAAGCCGCAGGAGTGACTTCCTGGTTGAGAGCAGCTCCCTGTTTGATGAGCGGCTCTCCGTTTTATGAGCTACTCCATGTGTTGAGAGACGGCTCTCTGTTATATGGTGGCTCTCTATTTTTTGATCAAACCGCGGGAGCGAAATCACCGGGCAAAGAATGTATATGAGAAGCGGCTAGATTGCTTGAGGGAGCGGCTTGATTAGCGTTTGACTTCCTTTGACGAGCGGCTCTGTCTGCTCAAATCGCGGGGGCGATCTAGTCCATCATGGGCGCAACCTCGAATCTTCAGAAAGGGGCTCTCTGTTTCTCAAATTGCGAGTGTGATTTGGTATGTCGCGGACGCGGCTCTAATCACACGAGCAAAGGAGACTCAACAATGAGCTCGTTCCTCAGTAAAGAGCCTAGTAATAACGAACTCATTGTAGTTAACAAAGAGTTCATTACAACTAACAATGAACTCGTTGTTAACTCATAACAATCATTGTTAGCTTGACAGGTGCATTTAATGCTTCATTCTAAAAGAGAGAGAAAAGGAGAAAACAACTCTATTTTACATTTAATGCTCTCCAATGGTCAATAAATCATCTGGGAGTTTAAAAGCAAGTCTGAAACTCATATTGAAGGTAATCAACATCTCTCAAATATTCAATTAAAGAGAAAATTACTTCAATTGAGTTATAAACCCTAATTTCCATTTTATTCTATTATTGTTGATTCAATTGAGCCTTGTGAGCTCTTGTAATTCCTTGTAAATCAAGCTTAGAGGTTTAGAAATTGATTTGTGGAAAGGTTTAAGTGTTGTCCTAAGATAAAAACACTTGGGTCAAGGGTTTCTAGTGAGAGAAACACTTGTGATAGATTTTAGTAGGTTGGGCCTTGAGAAAACCACTTTGTAAGGTTTAGAGTGATCCAAAACTCTTGTAAACAATCTTGATTGACAGTGGAACACCCAATTGTGGATTGGGGAGTGGATGTAGGACTTGTTGTATCCGAACCACTATAAATTCCTTGTCTTGTGGTTGATTGGATTGTTAAGCTTTTATTTTTTAATTATCCACTAATTCACCCCCCCTCTTAGTGCTTTGGGATTTCAATTGGTATCAGAGCTTGGAGCTTAAAGTTTTCTAACCTTAAGTGGTCAAGCTAGATCAAATGGCACAAGAGGCAAGCATTGGTAGTCTTAAACCTTTGTTTAATGGAACCGTTTATCCCTTATGGAAACACAAAATGGAGTTTTACTTAGATAGTGAGACAATCAACCTATGGGATGTGGTTCTTGATGGATGGTCACCTCCTTTACAAAGGAAGGAGACAAGGAGATTCTAACTGCAAGAAAAGATTGGTCTAAAGAGAAAAAGGAAGCAGATGCAAATAATAGAAAAGCCATCACCGTTCTTCTAAGCTTTTTATTGAAAGAAGAATGTTGTAGAGTACAAAGATGTGATAGTGCTAAAGATGTGTGGGAGACTCTACAAAACTATCATGAAGGCACCTCACAAGTGAGACAACAAAAATGTCAAATGCTCATCTATGAGTATGAGACATTCAAGTGCAAG
>CANYLF011361778.1:0-10541 GCA_948193215.1 Bocquillonia castaneifolia | reverse complement strand
TTTTAGTGTGAGAGCTCAAGGGTTGGTTTAGATAGGTTGGGTGATAAGCCATTAAAATCACTTCTTGTAAGGTTGAGTGTGATCCTTAAACACTTGTAACTAAGATTGATTAGTGGAACCCCAATAGTTGTTGGGAAAGTGGATGTAGGAAAATCTTGGCCGAACCACTATAAATTTGTGTGTTCTTTTTTTTTTCGCATTTGTTTCCAAGGTTTGTGTTTAAACACCTATTCACCCCCCCTCTAGGTGCCATTAAGGATTTCAGTTTTGGAATTTAATATTGTGGACAGAGCACCCGAGAGCCTGCCTGTCGGTTGGTGTCCAATGATAATGGCAACAAACTCACTAGATGGATTTTATAGATTTTATGAAATCAGTTGTGGAGTCACCACCTGAATTGCATCGGGATCACATAGTGATTAACAAATAGGTAGATTCCTTAGGAATACCCATTTCGTCATCACTCCATATGATTTCTAGGTTCGGAATGAGTCATACATACTGGGGACAATTTCCCATTTAATTAAGTAATAAGGTCATTATTTCCTATCAGAGACAAACAATATAAAGCGATAAATCACCCAGAAAGTAGGATGCAATGAATGAGCGCGCCTAATATTGTTTCTAATCAATTTTAGTTCTGCATTAGGTCCATTGTAGTTAACCCTAATTGATTGAGTGCTGATAGCTATATTGGTGGGTTACTGCTTATTTTAGCAATTAGCCAAGTAAATTATTTCCTTATTTATTTACGTGCATAACATGCACAGTTAGTTTCTATGTATTTTATATTTATTTACAGGTTAATATTTGCATATTAGTTTATTTATTATTTACCCATAAATAACGGATGGCGGGAATATACATACACCCTTAAAGAAAGGAAATGTGAAATGATTTTCTACTATCTTTTATCTACTGGTTATCGAATTTATTTATTAAATGTCCAATTAATTATTTATAATTAAGTCTAGGTGATTTACATAAATATCATGAGAGAATCTTACTAATTGACCGACTTATCCTGGAGAGGACTTATCAGTCGACCTTGAAGCTTCGAATCAGTCAATCCACAGTGTTATTTCCTCCACTTCTCCTCAGCATTGTGAAGGTCTGGCCGGACCTTTGGCTGGAGGTTCGACGGAATGTTTGGTTTAGGCCAGGCCCAAGTTTTAAAAATAATTGAAGCAGGTGGGACATCCGTTTAGGACATGAACATCCGACCAGACTTCAAGAACATCTGGCTAGATTATCAAACATTCGACTGGACTTGTAAGTTGAGCTTTGAATATGTCTTCTTCTGTATTATTACAATTTCTTATGAATAACAAATACATATGACAAACAAAGTCTTAAACTACTCCTACAGATCTATTCTAGGCTATAGAAGTGGCTTATGACAGTAACCCAAGTCTTCAAGTCAAGACACTATTCAAGTTTGAAGCTTGGGCTACAGAGCTTCAAACTTGAATCTGGTTGGTTCTAAATCCTCCTGGCTTCTAGTGGGATTCATATATGTAATCAGAATATGAAACAAAATTAATATGTGAAATATAAAAAAAAGTTACAGTAAACTAATCAGCAAGAGATAAATGTAAGAATCGTGGATGGTTGGTTACCCTCAGAATAGAGGTAGGTTACTGCTTTCGGGTAGAGAATGAGCTTCTGGATTTGACGTAGTCTCCTCGTTCGGAGACCCAAAGAACTGAGAAATGAGTTTGCGGGGAAACCGAGTTTTGAAAATGAGTGTGCGTGTATATGTTCTCTCTTTTCCTTTCCTTCTCTCTTTAATCATCCTTCCTCCCTTTTTCTCTCCGTCGCCCTATCAATGTAAAAACTTAGGGTATTTATAAGGAAAAAGATGAATATTTTTGGCAACTTGTTCAAGTTGCAGTATGGGTGTAGGTCTGTGTAGGTTATAGATATCGAGTGCACTATGAATTTATGCATTGTGCCCCATTACCTTTCATGTCAATGTAAACATCTGGCCAGATCATTGGTGAACATCTGGCCGAATGATCATTGATGGGACAGTTGGGCCTCTTGGGCCTAAATTGGACTTCTGTAGCATATGGGCCAGGTGGGAATGATGCAGGTTCGGTCGGATCATTAGTCATCCGTTCGGACCACCAACAGGCCTGAAATTCATTTTGAAAACACTTTGAAATCATTTTCAACCCTTCAGCTCATTTCTACGAGAAACTAGGTGACAAAGTGGTCCACGTTTGGACTGTATTCATCAGGTGTTTATAGTTGCCTCTGCTATGCCAGAGTTTAGCAATGTTAACCAATCAAATGAATAAATGAACAACAAAGCAAAGTAAACAAACAGAAACAAGAAAATAAAGGGATACATAAAAGGATACTACCCAAAAGATCGATAGTCGTCGCTGAAAGTCAGAGGTAGCCCGTCCTCGGATGAGTCTAGGACACTTTATTGTTGGCCTAGACAGGAAACCTAAGTTATTGGTAACTTAGCAAGACGTTGGGTCAAGCTTGGAAAGCCTAAGACCCGGCTGGCTCTGCTAGACTAGGAATCTTGGTCTTTGGCAACCTAGATGGACGTCAGGGATCACCCAAAAAGCCTAAGACACGCCTGGGTCTGTTGGACTAAGAACCTAGGACACTAGAATCCTAAGGAATTTTAATAAATTATGGGATGTTGCTGGAGCTTCTGGTCTTTAGATGGATTTTGTTGCGGATGACTTGCTATCAATTTTTACTGTAATTTTGTTGAGGTTGACTCGTCTATCATTTTGTACGAAAAATTTGAAAGCGACTTGCTACTGATGTGTGATTGTTGTCATTTTGATGTTGATGAACTGCTTGTCATTAGAAATTTTCAGAAGTGACTTGTTGTCATTTCGCTGGTGATGACTTGTCTGTTAGTTGTCTGAAAAAAACCTGTTACTTTTACGGGTGATGATTCGCCCATTTCTTGTTTTAGAGTTTTGGTAAATGACTTACTGTCGTCTAAATTTTCTAGAAAAATTACTCCTAGAAGAGTTCTGAAAAATTATCTAGGGCTCTATTACCCCTTTGAAAAATATTCTGGCTGACTGTAGAGTTATCTTGAACTTTCTTGAAGCATATGGTGTAGTTAATTTAGCTTCTGGGCCTGATTGCAGTAGTTTAAAACTTATTTTGGACCTGTTTGTCATGAACTCTCTGATTTCTGGGCTTGTTCACAGGATTTGAATCTTTGAGGACCAAAATGGTAATTTTGCCCCCCACTTTACTTTTGGAAACCGCCCATTTCCCCTTCTTTTTCCTTCTTCGTTGTTTGTTTCTTTCTCTACCATTTACTCTCCACAAAATTAATTTGCCATTAACTTTCACTATTGCTTATTCATTTGCCTTGGGCTTTTTGCTAAACCCTAATCCCCTCCTCCTTCTTATTCTTTTCATTTGTTTTTCTTTTTATCCTTTTTCTTCTCTCTTTGGCCGGTGGTGGAGGCTTCATGGAAGGCGAGAATCAGGCGGCTTTGTTGGCTTTGAAGGCTCCTCCTCCTACTGTTGACGTTCTAAATCCGTTCCTTGATCGTTCTTGCTCTATATTTGAAGTAAATGACTACATTTATGTTCTGAATTCTTGCAGCTTGGAGAGAGGCACTGTCATTAAGCCATTGACCAATTTTGGAGCCCAAATTGGTTGCTATGCTTCAATAGAGGTAGGCTCTTTATTGCCCAGTGCTTGTTTTTATGTCTTGCTTATTGCCGTTGTGTTGTGGTGCAATTTTGGGGCTGTGTGTCAATTTGCAGATTCGGCCGGACCTTCATGAACATCCGGCCAGATATTTGAAGGTTCGGTCAAACGTTCTTATTGATTTTGAAAGCTCTTATTATGCATGCATTGTGCTCCTATGTCTGCGTGTGATGTACTGAATTTGACCTAGTGCTTTGGGACCCTAGACAGTGATGTTTTGTTCTTTGGACTATGAACCTATAAGTGAACATTCGGCCGGATGTCCATCAGGTAAGCGAAGGTTCGGCCGAATCTGTGGCCTGTTTATGTGTAGAAACTGTTTGAAGCCCTTAACTCATTTGTCATCAGACTGTAACTATGTTGTGGACTGTAATACATGTCTATAAGAGTGTTAGAGCCTGCAACTCTTGTGTTTTGCACACGTTTGTGCATTTTTTGCTAATCTTAGGCCCGTTTGCCTTGAGATTTTGCTTTGTGATTCAAAACTTGCTTGTTTCAAATTGTTATCATATTACTGCCTACATACGACTGTAACATGTATATGTGGATGTGACTGGGGCTGTGATCCTCGTGATTGCACACATTTGTGCATTTTTACCTATTCCCAAGCCCATTTGCCTGGTGAAAGTGTGTTTTTGTCCAGATTGCATTTGTTCTGGACTATGAATATACTGTTGTGACTACATTGTGCTTATGCATGTGTTTGGGGTGGGTGCTTGAAACCCCTGTAGTGTGAATGGTTTATGAATTCAGCACATGTTTATGCTTTTTGGTGTAATTCTAGCTTGTCCTCGTGTTTATGAATGCATGCTTTGACTTACAATGATTATTCTTCTCTGTAGAAGGAGTCTGCTACAAACTTCTCCTAGGCCGACAGCCTGTGTGACTCAAGGAAGGCCTGGAATATGCTTCCTAAGTCTATAAGCGCTCGAGTTTGTCGCACCAGCCTTGACTTATTTGTGATGGAGCTACCGGACCAGTTGGGCCATGTCGATCATGTCTCCACCTACGCTTTGATGGAGAGATGGATGTGCAGTACCCATACCTTCCAACTTCCCTGTAGGGAGTATACGCTTTCCCTTGGGGCATTTAGTGCTGTTACCGGCATCTGATGTGCTAGTGAGAGGATTCCTTTTGATGGCGCTCTGTATTTTACTTCTATGGAGGAGAGGAACGCCTATTTCATCTGCATGTTTGGCCACCAACCTATTTTTCAGGACAAGGACACATGGATTGTCTATTCCAGTATGCTAGAGTGGCTTACGCCATCCATCTTAAAGGGTCCGGAAGGAGTCTGCAGGTATGTTGAGTCGGCTACAAAGCCAGGCTGAGATCAAATGGCCAGGATCTTTCTATTTCATCTGCTGGTGAATACCTTGTTCTGTAACGAGACCAACAGTTAATGGATCCACTTCATGCTCTTGGTGAGGGACTTTGACACCATGGGGTGATATGATTGGGGGTCTACTTCCTTGGCTTACCTATACTCCTGTTTGGACAAGTTCTCCATGGGGTATAGGAAGTTGAATGGTTTTTGGCATGCTGTTCAGGTAGGTATTTCTTGCTTTAATGTTTTCTTTGATTGTTCATGAAGCTGTTGCTAATCCTTTGTTGCTTCTTTACAGATTTGGGCTATTGAGATGGGCCTATTGCAGAACTTCCGCTCTATTGGAGTTCTCAGGATGTTACTGGACCTGAGAAGGTGGGGTGCCTCTCGCAACACGACCCCATAAATGAATCTGAAGGCTCACAGGAAAATACTGAACAAGCTGACCCACATCAAGGAAGACGTAAGTATGTTTTTTTATAATTTTTGGAATTCTCTTATCTGATTTGTCATGTGTTTTGATTCTGGACCCTTGTTTTGGTAGCTTAACTTTGACTGGATGGGCGATGTAGAGAGGTTGCCTGAGTACGTGACTGTCTCCTAGGAGAAGGATGACAAGAGGGTTTTGCTGGAGGGCTCTGGATGCAAGATGTGGTTTCTGGATGAGAGAGTCCACGAGCAGACTTAGGAGATCGAGAGGGAGGTGGTTCTTCAAGATCCCCCCTCAAGACATGTTATGGACCCATAGGATGTCTGATCACCAGGTTAGCTGCTGGATTATTGGAGAGGATGATATGGACTTTATAGTTGAGGACCAGAGGTATCCTGCCTTCCTAGAGAGCTCCTATCTACCCACTCTTCCTATGCCTATTACGGGGGCTATGGCTGTAAGTATTCACTTGCTCTGAATCTCATATTTTAGCTTTGACTTGCTCTAACATTTCCAGTTATTTTTTTAGGCTCAGAGGGCCGTGATTAGACTGCCTAAGAATGTTCGGGACTTGAATTTGATGGTTGGCAACCCCGTTGGCCACGTCGGTAACTCAACTGTAAGGGCTCGTACGGGTGCAGCTGCTGGTGCTTCAATTCTAGCTAGGAGAGGTGCTGCAATGACCAGTCGGAGAGGGAAGATCAATGTTGGGCAGGTATCCTTGTTCCCTTCTTTGTCTGTTACCTGCTGAACCCCTGAGGGCACGAAGGAGAAGATGATCGAGCCTGCTGTGGACCATCACATGAGTATTCCTGCTGGTATTAGCCATGTAAGTATCTTGCAACTCCTTTCTAGGCCATCTCTATATTCCTATTTTTGAGTTCTCATGGTTTATCCTTCATTTTGCTACAGATCTCTGTTGAGGATGCTTATCACCTTGCTGGCATGTTTCATGTGTGTAAATACCTCACTACCGAATTATGTACGGCATGGCAGGCTCACGCGGTGAAGAAGGATGCCTAGATAGCTCTCTTGAGAGCCCAGGTGAGAGAGTTGTAGGCTACAGCGGCCGCACTAGCGGAGGAGAAGTCCTCTTCTTAGGAGTCCGAGTCCGAGGAGGAGGTGGAGGAGTAGGAGCTTGTGAAACGTGTTAGCCCCGGCGTGGTTGATCTTCAGTATTTATTGTTAACACTTCCATGTCTTTGTTGATGGTCATTTGTTTGGCCCTTTATTCTGAACATTTGTTGACACCGATTGTGCTTGCAAAGGCAGCTTTCACTGAACATGTTGTTTATATATGCATATGTTTGAATGTTTAGGGTGTTTGAATGCTTCATGTTGTGATTATATGTTAATGCATGGTTGGAAAATGTAATTACGTCTACTATTCACGTGTATGCATGCATGGATGGCTGTGAAATGCATGAATTAGAGAAAACATAAGCGGTCTCAGGTCTTTAACATTCGACCGGATGTTCAATATGACATGAATGTTTGGCCGGATGTTTACTGAAGGTCCGGCCAGATGTTTGGCCACTACATGTAGGATTTTTGACGTTTGTTGCTATGTTTGACAGGTGTGATGTCACTAATTTTTTTTTTCTGCCTTCTACGAGTTATAGAGCTTACATGGTTGCCAATCTTGACTTCAATGGGAATTTCCTCCTAATCCTTGTTCATGTAAGCTTTGGTTGGAGGTGTGTGGCTTTGGCTATACAAGGAAGGGTTTTCAAGCTTATTTCACTCATCCGTAGCCTTCTCATCTTGCTCTTCTCTTCTTCTTGCTTTCTTTGCTTTGTTTCACAGTCTTATTTTGGGAATGGCTTCCCTCCTTTCCTCTGCTCCTTCTATGCTTGAGGGTTTTATCTGGGAATTCCTGGGTGATAGTCATCAGAAATGGAATTTTCTTTTTGACTTTGCTTTATCTCCCTTGGTTGCTTTGAGGGGTATGAAAATTGATGAGTGCTTCCTTTGTAGTGCCGCCAAGTACTAGAACCATCAAGACCATGTGTTTCATTTTAGGGGTGTTGAAATATGCCCCCTGCCTGAAGAGTTTGCTGCCATCCTGGGGAAGAGTTATGTTTCCTCTTCAAGTCCTATAGCTCTGCCTAGCTTAGAGTTAGATTTTCCCAGTTTTATGGTACCGTTGTTTGACTTGGCACCCCAAACACTACAAGTCTACTCTCATTGTAGGATGATTATACTACCTGAGTTGATGGAAAATTGCACGCGTAAAGTGACCGGTTGTCCTTCCTGGTGAAGGATCATTGCTTTCTGTATGTATGCAGCTTTTTTGTTGGTTGACCCTGATAGCGTAGGTGACATCCAAATTGCTCATATTATCGATCAGGTGGAAGCGGGTGCAAATATTTTTCTTGTCATTCTAGCTGAGAATTTTATGGATATGGACTATGTTTCACAAGGTGGTAGGTTCAGAGGAAGTCCGATGCTTCTGCAGGTAAAGGGTAATTTTTGTTTTGTTTTTCATGTTAGGTTTGTTTTTGTGGCTTTATTGATCTGTGTTTTGGCAGATTTGGCTAAGGGAAAGGCTGGATTTGTTGGAGGTTCCCAGAAATTTGAGCTGTTATGAACCCAAGCAATTGATGGTCCGTTCTTTGTCCCATGCTGCATTCCATATGACAAAAGATGAGTGGGATGACTTTCTGACTAACTGGCAGGAGGATAACATCTGTTGGCATTATCCGTGGTAGTCTCTGACTGAAGTGACAGTTGAACTTTTTGAAAGATGTGTTCCCTTGGGTGGGTTGCAATATTCCAGTTTTCATACTCTGTCTCAGCTCTATCGTCAATATGGCTAGATTCAGCGCATTATGCCTCTACTGCCCATCTTTGAGACATCACTTCTACAGCCTCAGTTTCTTGCCCAGATTCACTGTGAATGGGGTGGTAGGCATCGAATTACCAATGTGAGATTTAATAGCAGCACTACGACTGAAGACTTTTGTAAGGCATGGGTGTCAATGCAAGATTATGACCCGTTCTCGAGATTTGCATTCCCTGTATAAAGCAAGCAGGATGGAATATGCAAATGTTGGGCATTAGAAGGTTTCATATCCACCCTCTACTTATGTAGAAAATGTTTCCTTTTATGCAAATGTAAACATTCGATTGTACCACAAATAAGACAATGTTTACCAATAATTCTGCTTTATTAATGCAATGCAAACTTTATTTACAAAAATGTACTATACTGATCGAGCCTGATATGCCCCCTGTTATCAACCGCCCTTCGCAAGTTTTTTAGCTAGAAATTTTCTCTTGAATCATAATTTTTGCCTGAGTGTAGAGTCTTAACGGGATTATTTTGCCTTAATTTTTGCCTAGAGTGCCTTTTTGCAAGGTTTTCACCCTAGCAGGCTTGCCTTAATTTTTGCATGAGCCGCCCACGAATGGGTTTTCAACTTGTCAGGTTGTTCTCTCTTTTTTAAAAAAAATAGTATTTCTTCAGCCTGTCAATGTTGATGGGTTGAGTGAATTCATTGCCGTCCAAGTCTGAAATCTTGACAGCTCCTTTTAGTAGGATTTTCACGACCAGATATGGGCATTCCCAAGTTGGTTTGAACTTACCTCGGGGGTCAAAGGGAATAGGCCTGGCTTAAAGCCCTAAACTCCTTCCTTAATGGCGCGGGGCTTGATACCTTTGTTGAATGCACTAGCCAACCTTTTCTGGTACAGTTGAGTGTGGTAGAGAGCCTTCTTCCTATTTTCTTCTAAAGATAGCAGCTGCTTATACTTCTTTTTTGCCTATTCAGTCTCTGACAACCATGATTCTAGTATGACTTGTAGCGACTTACATTGCATTTCTATTGGGAGTACTGCTTCTCCCCCATACAACAAGGAGAAAGGTGTTTGTCTTGTTGCGCTTCTAATGGTGGTGTTGTACCCTATGACAGTATACGGTAACTGCTCCAACCAATCCTTGTATGTTCTGACCATTTTTGCTAGAATCTTTTTAACCATTTTATTGGTGGCTTCGACGACCCCATTAGCCTGTGGTCTGTAAAGAGATGACATGTGATGCTCAATATTGTTCTCTTCTAGAAAGTTGGTTGTTTCCCCTGGAATTGTACCCCATTGTCCAACACTATATGGTGAGGAATCTCGAATCTGCACTTGATTCTTTTGGCCAGGAATTCAGTCATGTTACACGTAGTAACTGTGGGAAGTGAGATGACTTCAACATATCTGGTGAAGTATTCTTTCGTAACAATGATGTATTTGTGACCATTGGAGGCTGTTGGTTTTATCGGACCCATGATATCGATTCCCCAGGTGGAGAAAGGCCAAGGGGACACAAGGTTGTGCAATTCTGAAGGTAAAATGTGGATTCAATCTGTGACGACCCGAATCGAACACCATATAATACTCATAAAAAATACATAATGATAGTAATTAAACCCGAACTCAAAAATATACAATAAGTTTTTTTTTTTTATAAAACTGGAAACGGACAGTTTACCGAAAATGACAGCTTTACTGAAAATCACAGTTTTTACTGTAATTCACAGTTTTAAAACAGAATACAGCAGTTTTAAAACAGAATACAACAGACTTCCTAAAACAGAATACACCAGTTTTAAAACAGAATACAACAGTTTTAAAACAGTATTTCTGACTTTTCTCGGTAAAACCATACTTAAAACCAACTCAAAAACACTTTATATATATGTCAAACTTAAAAACACATAATGTTAATAAACAAATAACATTTAAAACTTCATCAACATATAAACAACCGAAATCCACTTTAATTCGAACATTTAATCAAATTCCTTTACACATATAAACATATCAATATTTTTCATTTCACAAAAGTCAATTAACAACTTAAAAACCAATGCATACATATATAAATGCTAGTTATCCAAATGCATCAAATGCTCGTATCCACTGGCCAACCTCAACTTCTACTGAAAGCACGTAGACTTCTAACTTTAACCTGAAAAATATGCCAAGGGGTGAGCTGGCAACTCAATAAGCATTTAATCAACTAATCTATCATACATTAAGCCAAAACCACTCAATACACATAAACCTTACATACTTTACACATATAA
>CANYLF011360917.1:0-19614 GCA_948193215.1 Bocquillonia castaneifolia | reverse complement strand
AATTATAAATAACTAACAAAAATATACTTATTAATTATTAATTAATTACTAAATAAATATAGTTATTAATTACTATTGATACATGATAAATAAAAATATATTTATTAATTATTATGTAATTACTAATTAAATATAATTATTTTTTACTAATTAAACATAATTATTCATTACTAATTATACATAATTATATTAATTAGTAGTTGTATATAATTAATAAAAAAATATATTTATTTATATCTATCTAATTATTAATTAAAGATAGTTTTTAATTACTATTATATAATTCAAAATTATATAATTATATGAATAACTAATTATATATAATTAATAAAAATATATTTTTATTTATTATTTAATCACTAATTTATATTTAATTTTTTGGTAATTATTAATTACTAATTATATATAATTAAAAATTATATAATTATATTAATTACTAGTTATATACAGTTGATATATAAATATATATTTATTAATTATTATGTAATTAATAATTATACATAATTATTCATTACTAATTATTTATAATTCATAATTATATAATTATATTAATTAGTAGATGTACATAATTAATAATAATTATATTTATTCATATCTATTTAATTATGAATTAAATATAATTATTAATTATTATTATATAATTAATAATTAATAATTATATTAATCACTAATTATATATAATTAATAAAAATATATTTTTTGTTATTATTTAAGCACTAATTAAATAGTTATTAATTACTGATAGAGTAGGTCCAAGAGCCCAACAAAAACCCAAAAACAAGCCACACTAAAAACTCATACAGCCTTACTAAGACACCTGACAAATCCCCAAGGCGACACGTCACACACAATAACTCTATAAATACCTAGAGATTCCATAAGTAAATGATTCCAACTTTCAGCTCATTAATTACCACATTGAATACCTTCAACTAACTTGAGCATCGGAGTCAGACCTCGGACACTTGTCCCGTCAAACCATTTTCTACCTGTGCAGGATCAACTCAGGAAAGCTGACACAACCTTAGCCCCAAGGGTCGACATAAGTAGTTACTACGACAGCCTCAAACCTACCGGACTAGACAACAACTCATATCAAGCCCAACACTGTCCTGTCGGCTCCATCATTTGGTTCCGTTATTGGGAACGATATAGTACAACCGATGGAACACAAAGACGGTGCCTCAACCTCAATCGAAGAAGACTTGCCAGCCAAAAACCCTAACCAAAATGACCAACAAAAGAATGCTGTACAACATCCAGAAACCTCCCCACTACCACCAATATGGCAACAACTAGCTAAAGCAATGGTGGATCTGCAAGCGCAAATGCATGAGGCAATGACACAGATACAAACCCCCATCACACCGGTAGACCAAAATACTGGATACACGAAAAAGCCTCTAGTAATTAACCCCGAAAGCCGCCAAAGAAGGAGGAAAAGCTGACAAACAGAAGAAACGAATGAGGCGAAGTCTTAGAAAGGACTTCGAAGAAGAAGCGGAGTCATCCAGGGCCCCTCGAGAAAGTGTACCACAAGGAAGCCTTAGAAATGGCAGAACAAAGTGAAGACAAAGGAACACTGCATCAGAAGAGGATAAGCTCCGACTCATGATGACAGAGATGATCAAGGACTTAAAGATGGAGGCCACTCAAGCACCCCAGCCTTTTGAGGCCAAGAATTCACCATTGATTGTAGATATTCTTTCCACACCTTTGCCGAGAAACTTTAAAGTGCCTACTTTCGACTCTTTCTCTGACATAGGATGCCTGAAAACACACACTACGAAGTTTGTGAACTACATGCAACTCTACAATGCTTCTGACAAACTCCTGTGCAAGGCCTTCCTGACCACCTTGGTGGGAACGGCTCAGAAATGGTACGCCAAATTAGCGCCAGGATCAATCACCACCTGGAAAGACTTGTCAACAAAATTCAACCTCAGATTTTTCCCAAACATACCACCAAAAAGAAGTTCCGAGCAACTTTACCAATGCAAGTAGAAGGACAGTGAGTCTTTAAGAGAATACCTGGAGAGATTCAACAATGAAGTCACAAAGATAGACGACTTGAACATTAACATAGCGGTCCAGGCCCTGAGAAGAGGCACCACCATGGGATGACTAATAGACAAGATCTACTCAAAGCCACCAAAGACATACCAAGACCTGATACTAATGGCTTAAAAGTGCGTCAGTGTTGATGATGGGAGATGTTATAGGAGGATATAGAGGGAAGAAATAGATGTAAAGAGGAAGGAAAAGAAAGAAGACAAACCAAAGACACAGGTCCAGCGAGCCCATACTACCAGACAAAGCTACCGTCCTTACAACACCCTCAGTCGACCCTATCGATACAACCGGGATAGAAGGGAGAGTTTCACCCCCCTGAACCAGTCCAGAACAAATGTCCTAATGTGGATAAGAGATAGCCAGACTCCATACACTCATCCCAGATCGATGATCCAGAGGTCAAGGAACACGAGTCACTTTTGCAAGTTCCATAAAGACTATGGGCATGATTCAGAGGATTGCTTTGAGTTGAAAAAGGAAATTGAAAGGTTAATAGAAATGGGAGCTCTGAGGAAGTTCACTGCCCAAGCCAAAGAAGTATCACCATCAAACCCACCAAAGGAATCTCAAGCGATTGCCGACCCCAAAGGAAAGGCTATCTTGGGAAAGGTACATGTCATTACAAGTGGAGAATCATGTTCAGTAGCTATAAAAAAAGAGGTCAAGAGCAGAGGTCATGAGTATAAATGCTACCAAACACGCCAGAAAAATATCGAACCACCCTGTCCTAGTCATGACCTTTGGCCCTGATGATTGAGTACATGTCCAGGCACCCCATAGCGATGCACTGGTTGTGGAAGCCATCATAGATAATTATGTCGTTAGACGTATACTAATAGACGAAGGAAGCTCCATCAACTTGATCACATGGACGATTTACAAGCAGATGGGAGGATCCCAGTTAAGCATGAAATACTGCCCCACATCGGTCTCAGGACTGAGTGGTGCACCCATCCATCCTATGGGACTAGTTGAACTTACGGTGGAATTTAGAAGGAACCAACCATACATCAAGGAGATTAAAGCTCTCTTTAATGTCATGGTTATGCCTCTAGCTTACAATGCGATTCTTGGACGGCCATATCTGTATGACTCAGGGGCAGTAACGTCAATCCGATACTTGATAATGAAAATTCTAAAAAATGCAGGGGTGGTGGTAGTAAAAGGAAATCAAGAAGCAGCTAAGGCATTCTACTTAACGGAAACAACAGAGGCACGCCCCATTGAAGAAATACTGGAGATTGAGCCAGAAGAACAAATTGAACTAGTAGGGGAAATGAAAATAGTAAAATTAGCAGAAGAGAAGGAAGTTAAAGTCTCAGCAAAGTGAGACGAATTGGAAGCACTCATCGTCAACAAGTTAAGACGGTACACAGAACTCTTTGCAAGTAAAGCTTCGAAAATCACGTGAGTTGACCAAGCAATAGCATCTCATGCCCTGAAGGTATATCCTAATGTTAAGTCGATATCACAGAAGAAAAAAACCATGTCAGCTGAGAAAGAGGCGGTCGCGGAAGAAGTAGACAAGCTCGAAAAGGCAGGTTTTATTAGAGAAGTAAGATACACTGAATGGTTATCCAATGTTGTTATGGTAAAGAAGGCAAACGGGAAATACATAATGTGTGTCGACTTCACCGACCTCAATAAAGCCTGCCCAAAGAATAATTATCCATTGCCCAATATTGACAAACTTGTTGATTTTATCGCCTGCCACGAGCTCATCAGTTTCATAGTTATGGCCTCAGGGTATCACCAGATCCCCATGAAGAAAGAAGATGAGGAGAAGACAAGTTTTATCACTCATAAGGGTACCAACTGTTACAGAATAATGCCTTTTGGCATGAAGAACGTAAGGGCGACCTACCAAAGACTTATGAACCTCATGTTTCAGGATCTCATTGGGGAGATAGTAGAGGTGTACGTGGATGATGTTATTGTGAAAAGTAAAAACAGGGAAGATCACCTGTCAGATCTGGAAAAGGTATTTAAAATCCTTGAAGGCTTTAATATGAAGATGAATCCAGATAAACACACCTTCGGAGTCACGATAGGATAATTCTTGGGCTGCATGGTGTCGTGTAATGGAATTGAAGCAAACCCTGAAAAGGTCCAGGCAATTATCAACATGCAACCCCTCAAAACGATCAGAGAGGTACAGATTCTTAATGGAAGAATCACGACTCTAGGAAGATTCATTTCAAGCTCAGCCAGAAGGTGCTTGCCCTTCTACCGTAGCCTCAAGAGCATCAAACAATTCAAATGGGGAGATGACTGCCAGCAGGCACTTGAGGACCTCAAAAAATTCCTTACCTCACCACCATTGATCAGCCGGCCCATCCCAGGCGATACCTTATTTTTATACCTGGCGGCATGCAAGGAAGCAGTGGCTTCGGTACTCATCAAAGAAGAAGGATCAGAGCAAATGCCTATTTATTATGTCAGTAAGGCACTAAGGGACATAGAGTTCCGATACCTAATGGTGGAAAAATTGGTAGTCGCACTAGTCACCACCACCGAGTGATTGAAGTACTATTTTCAAAGTTACTCGGTGGTAGTAAGAACTGACCTCTCACTAAGGAAAGTAATGCAAAGGTCAGAGCTATCAGGAAGACTAGTGAAATGGTCAATGCAGTTAGGTGACTATGGAAACAGATATGAGGCAAGAAAGGCAATGAAAGCTCAAGTGTCGGTAGATTTCATTGTAGAAAGTGTCGGTAGGATAGAAGTGATGCCTTACAAAGCACAATCCTGGAAACTTTTCATTGACGGAGCAAACAATGAGCATGGTGCAGGAATTGGTATGGTTCTGAGGGGCCTAGACAAAGTCGTCATCAAATATGGGGCACGAGTCTGCTTTAAAGCCATAAACAATGTAGCTGACTATAAAGCGTTGGTGGCAGGACTAGCTTTAGCAGTAAAGGTTAAGGTGGAAGATCTCAAGATATTTAGCGACTTGCAGTTAGTGGTGAATCAGATTACAAGAGAATTCCAAGGCAAAGATGAAATATTAAGCAAGTACCTAGTTAGAGCCAAAGAATTGTTATCAGCAATTGAGAAGAATGGGGGGGCAATGGACCATCCAACAAAATGACAGAAGTAAGAACAAGGAGGGAGACCTATTTGCCAAGTCCACCTCAGTAGAGGGCCTGTTGTACCACAGCATGGAGATGAAGGAAGAACTTCAATGGAAGAGCATAGATAGCCCCCATGTTTTCTTTATCCAAGAGAGAGACAATTGGATGATCCCTATTGTAGACTACCTAGAGTATGGTATTGTCCCAAAAGATCCCTAAGAGGCCAGCCACTGATCAAACATGTGAGCAATTTTACCCATTATAAGGGTGTGTTGTATAGAACATCAGTGTCACACCCTTGGTGTCGATGTGCAACTAAGGACGAAGGAAGGCAGATCTTAGAAGAGATCCATGAAGGAATTTATAGAGCCCATCAAGGGTACAAGATGATCAAGGTAGGGCTATTTCTGGCCAATGATGGAAGAAGACTCTAAAGAATTGGTGAAAAGATGTGACAAATGTCAAAGGCATGCTGACAAGATTCATATACCGATAACCGAGAAGAGATCGATCAACAGTCCTTGGCCATTCTCAACTTGGGGCATAGATATTCTTGGACCTTTTCCTAAAGCAACATGTCAGAAGAAATTCTTGTTAGTAGTGGTAGATCATTTCACCAAGTCGATTAAAGCAGAAGTAATGGCAACCATAACAGCAGCCAAAGTAGAGGATTTCTTTTTCAAGGAGGTCATAGCTAGGTTCGGCCTCCCACATACACTTATCACAGATAACGGGAAATAATTTGACTGCTAAAGATTCCATGATTTCTGTGAAAGAATGGAGATAAAGCACAAGTTTGGATCTGTGTCGTACCCCCAGACCAATGGTGTGACGGAAGTCACCAACCGCAATCTCCTTATCGGTCTAAAGAAGAGGCTAGATGAAGCAAAAGGAAAATGGGCAGAGGAGCTTTATCCGGTACTTTGGGCCTAGAGGACCACACCAAAAAAGGCCACTGGAGAAACACCATTTAGCCTAGCTTATGGAATAAAAGCAGTAGTGCCGGTGGAGTTGGGAGTCCCATCTTATAGAGTAGCCAACTACGACCCTAACACCAATGATGAGGAAATCATGATTTGTAAAGAGATGTTAGAAGAAAGGAGACAAGAAGCTGCTGCAAGAGTAGAGGCATACAGAAGATAGGCCGCTAGATACCACAATAGCAAAGTCAGGCCTGGAGATTTCAAAGAAGGAGAGCTGGTCCTGAAAAATACTAAAATTGGCAAAGGTAACGCTGGTGTCGGAAAACTCTAATGCAATTGGGAAGGACCCTATCAGATTTCAAAAGCAATGGGAAACGGTGCTTACTGGCTGTCAAACATGGACGACACTTCACTACCTTGAGCTTAGAATGTTCAGCATCTAAAAAAATATTATCAGTAGAATGTATCTTTCTCATGAGCACTAAATCAATAAAATAGCACTTTCTGCAGATCTCTCTTTAGCTCTCTAAGGGAAACCTTACTCATCTCAAGGCAAGTGAGTCTGAAATGGACAATAACTTAGCCTCTAAGAGGCCTAAAACCTTTCTAACGGGTAAGGTAAGAGGTCCAAAACCTCTCTAATAGGAAACTTACCCGTCTCAAGGCAAGTGAGTCTGAAATGGATAATAAATTAGCCTTTAAGAGGCTCAAAACCTCTCTAATGGGAACCTTACCTGTCTCAAGGCAAGTGAGTTTGAAATAGACAATAACCTAGCCCCTAAGAGGCCTGAAATCTCTCTAACGGGAAACTTACATGTCTCAAGGCAAGTGAGTCTGAAATATACAATAACTTAGCCCCTAAGAGGCCCAAAACCTCTCTAACAGGAACCTAACCCGTCTCGAGACAAGTAAGTCTAAAATGGACTAACCCTTAAGAAGCACAAAACCTCTAAGCGGAAACATTGCCCATCTCGAAATAAACGAGATGATTTAAAGGATTTCTACTGGCATAAAATTAGTCAACGCAAAACAGAAATGTAACATTGCATATCAGTCGGAACATAGTCACGGCATATGTGTCACAAAAACAAAAGGCAAAAATAAAATAGCCGCTCTTGGTAATATAAAAGAAATGTTAAAGAAATTGTAATATATAAATAGTATTCCTCTCTTAAAATTACAGTATGAATAAGCTAAGAAAATAAACAGCTAACTAAAGAACAAGTAAAGGCGGATCCCCACAACCAGTTACAAAAAGATAAAGTCACCAAAATCCAAGATGGTCACCAAGATGCAAGACATTCGTCAAAATCCAAGACAATTACCAATATCTAAGATAGCTGCCGGCATTCAAAGTCACTAAAATCCAAGACAAAGCAGCTATGATCCAGGACAAGGAAGTCGCCTTACCTAAAAAGGGGAACACCATTGATAATGTCAACGCCACAGATGCTGAGAGTATTGTAGCCAAGGAAATTCGAGATGGTGCTATTGATGCGACAATTAATCACGCCAAGAGTATTGTAGCCAAGGCTATTCGAGATGGTGCTATTGACGCGACAATTGATCATGCCAAAAATTGTAACAAAGGCATCAAGATTGAGGAGCTTCCCTAGTATGGGCAGAAGGAGTGGATGGAAGGAAAAGCTTATGCCAAGAAGGAAGCTGAGCAGGAAGTTCACCAGATGCCAGAGCCTTTTTCTCGACAGCCTCTAGATCGATAGTTATACGATCTACAAGTTGAGCAAATTTTATGTCCAAGAAGTCGGCAACGTTAGTAGGTTGGCCTAGATGCCTTTGCAAATAACGACTTTTTACCTCTGTCATAGCTTGAGTCAAGCTCAGAACCATCATTTTTCCAAGCTCCTAGATCTTATTTCCTTGTGCCTGGATACAAGCTATAGCATCTTGAGTAGTCTCTGAACAATATTTCTCTCGGCAGAAAGGAGACCCTCAGAATGATCTAGCTTCTCCCCAAGATCCCGCACTTGAATAGCTAACCTGCAGACAAGGAGGTTTTGCCTCAGAGCCTGAGCCATGACTAGCAACTACGGCACTGTGTGTTTAGTTGCGGGGTTGAAGTGGTAGTCGCCACCCAAACCGGCATCGGGAATGTCTTACAAGGTGTACATCCCAATTCCTCTTAAGAATATGAAGAGTGGCGTTGGGTCCTTTTGGGCCTCTAAAAGTGTGATTTTGTAAAAACTTAAAACTGAGAAAATGTGTGAAATGGCCTCAACTATCAACCAGTAAAATTTCAAGTCATTTGGACAGTTGTAGAAAAAGTTATAATGAAATTATCTGAAAAATGCATCGTTTATGCTCAAAATCGGATTTTGGAGAAAAACATGCTATGCAAGCTTAGAAAACACTTAAAGTGAAGCAACTATAATCTCTAAAAAGCAATGTCAACTTAATTCAAATTATTTAAAATATGAACGATCATCACTAGGCCTCCGAGCCTCTTCCGTACTCATGTGTCAAAAATTAGGTGTTAACATAACCCCTTTTTCTCAGCCTCTAGGGATTCCAACCTGTCTCGGGCTTCCTTCAAATCCTTTTTCAGGCACTTTATCTAATCATCACGGCTTCTTAAAGACCACTGAGCCTCTTCTTCCCGTACCATCAGGTCATCATATGCCCTCTAGAAGCAGATATGAGATACGTTTATCTAGTTATGAAGAGCACCCATCATCTCGGCATAGTCTTGATGCCCTTTCATCGAATCCAGAAGGCCATTATCTGAAAAGCAGATGATGATTAAGTAAAACATAAAATAAAGAAAAAAAATCAATTGAAATAAATTAATCACTATGAAGTTTCTTGAAGTAGTCATGAATGTGAAGCCCGACAGACATCATTAGACCAACTGGGAGACTTACCCGTTCAGCAACAAAAAGATCAAACCCGCTGTCTGAAAGCTCAGTAGCTCTAGACGGCTGCTGATCCTCCTTATTGGGAGACTGCACACTTTTCTCCCGGTATTTCCCTCCTTTTTTTTCCTCTTCTTCACAGGCTGCTCTCTGGCCTCATCTCCTTCTTTTCTCTTACTGGTATCCACAGGGGTCGCGAGGTCACGGCTTCATCACGTGGACGATCAAAATTGTCAGCCGTTTCCTCCTCTTGCCTGACTGACTTGGCGGTATCAACTTCGCTTATCAAATCCTTCAAGAAGCTGAAATCCATGGCTATTACAGCTACAAAAGAAAGACAGAGACAGCAGTAACAGGCAAAGTTAGCAAAAATAAAAAAAGAACTAGAAAACCTCACCCAGAGTAACCCAAGACACCGACCTTGATCGATTAAGTTGGAGGTCAAGCCATCAAAGTGACCCTCCTTACGACTCCTCAGGTATGACCTGACAAAGTACTTGGTATTCAGCCTAGTACCAGTGGTGGTGGCAAGCTCCCCTAATAGCTTCTGTGCAAATTTCTCGTCAGGAGACGACTAGTCGGGCACGGGTGAAAGCTTGGTGAAAGATGATGAATCCATAAAGTTCCAACTTGAAGGCAAACCCCCCTCCCAAAGATGAATGTTTCACTTGGAAAAAATTTGGACCCAGAGTTTTTATGGATTCCGAAAGCTTCCTAATGAAGGCCCAGTGAGTCCTAGCTGTTAGGAGCATAAAAGGGGAAATCCCCAACCTTTTAGTTATGATGACTAGTGACCGGAGACGGCCAAGAGTCAGTGTGAAACCAACTTTATGAAGAACTTCGAAGAGGACACAAATCTGACGAACAGAGTTGGGGTGCAGTTGACGGATAGAAAAATTATACCTAGTACATAGATCGACAAAGATCTGGTCTAAGGGAAAATGAAGGTCGCCTTCCAATTGTTCCATAGCCACAATTGCTGACTTCGGCTCATAAGTATCTAAATATAAACAACGATCACTTAGGGTGAACAGCTCGAAGCAGGCAGAAAAGCAGAATCCATGAGTTTTTATCTCAAACCCGTCTATACAGCTCCTATACTAAGCAAAAGATTCTGTAGGAAGACCAGCATTGGCAACCAGATCCTCATCGATAAGAGAAACTACCCCAAAGTCAGTGCCGGGCTCTCAAGACGCCATAGATGAATCCCTAGTATTTTGTAACGGCACAGCTTCACCCATTTCGCCAGTCCTGGCAGCCAAACCACCACCTTCCGTGGCCATGACATTTGCAGCAGAAGCAATAGATCTAACAAGAGTTAAATCCTGAGGGTTGCCGACCCTTTCAACCGACAAAGACTCAGAGGAACCACCACCACTGCCGCCATTACCTGAAGACCTAGAATAACCCCTAGACACTCTCTCAGCCAGGAAGACTTACCAAGTAAAAGGAATATGGAAAGGAACAACAACGAGTAATGGTCTTTAATTGAGGTGGAAAAAATCACTTCAAAAAGAAAAATTGCAAAAGTAAAGAAAAGTCACCAACATAATGCCATTATATATACTACTCCCCTGCCCCAAAAAACCCACACTAACACATCAGCTTCCAAAGGAGCAAGAGGGCATTATAGTAAAATTACCCACCACATTTAATGCTGTAATAGGAGAACATGCTAAAGGGAAAAACTTTACAACTACCATAGAGGTAGAGTTGCGCCACGTCAAGGAAGCAAGTGGAATGGCGCGAATAGCCCAAAGGTCAGGAATACAAAAAGGAGGGAAAAACCAGAGCACCCAAAAATACGTAAATAAATAAATTTTATTAATAAATGTATTAAAGGCATACATAATTACATGAAAATTATTTTCCTTGATTCCGCCTCATGATCCTCTCGCTGCACTCCTGGATTACGAATAACTTATCTACGTCTAAGAAAAAAAAATCACCATCTAGAAACTTAGCTCGACAAAGATCCTCCAGCCGCTTGCCATACACAGACAAACTTCCAACTATCAGTTGTCCGTAATCTCAAGCAAGTTTAGCCTTGTAATCCTCAGTCTTTTAACGGACATATGTAAGCTCAATCTAAAGCGGAGATGCCTGGGGCCTCTCAACGGCAGGTTGAGGTGGGCAAACACCCGCATCAGATATCACTACCACCTCCAGACCGTCAACAATAGGGGCAAACCGGCAGTTTGAGTCATCCACTTTTTTCCGAGTAGTAGCTAACTATTTCTTCAGTTCCTCATTCTCAACTTGGATCTTCTAAAGGTTAGGCAAAGCAGCATTAGCCACCTCGAGCCAGGCTTGGAGTTCCAAGAGTTGCCTCCCAAACTCAATTTTCTCCCCATCTAACACGAGGGACTTATGATAGGCCTGGCGGTGATAACTATCCAGCATCAAAACGCCCTCCATCTCCTCCAATTTGTGATTAATAATGCCTCGACACAAAGTGTCTGGTGTATAATCCTCCTGCCAATGATTGGGACCACAACACTGTGATATAAAGTGCATCATTTCATCGCCAACATGAGGGTCCTAATAATTTATGCCTAGGGGAAGCCGAGTAAAGTCATTTTCATCCTCCCCTGTAATTTCAGGTGATAACCTATTTTCGGAACTACCAGCCACCACCGGTCGTTTCCTTTTAAAATTTGTTAGGACAGACGACACAGGGCTGGCAGGTGCCGTCCTAGTAGCTGTCGTAGCAAAAATGATAGGAGGACCAAGGGAACCAGCTTCAGTAACTCTTCCAGCAACAAGCCCAGGTGGGGTAATTGTAGGAGGCGGACCCATCTTTTTAGACGGGTTAATAGAAATAGTAGGAGGCGACTCCATCTTTTTAGGACCTCCAGAGAGAGAATCATCTATAACCTCTAGTCTTTCTTTCGGTATGTCAGATGAAGGTTTATTTTTCTCCTTCAAAGTCGATGGGGAAGGCCGATGCAACTCTTTTCGGCTAGAGGCAGATAACCACCCATTAATCAAATCCAAGGAACTATCAACACGGTGAACATTGCCTTACAAACCATCGATCGGAGCTAAAGATCCTCGAAAGGACTAAAATTAGGGATACTACATCAAACCCTTCGCCACACCCAAATCAAAAGGGTCAGATATATTATTACTGTCATGAAGGAGGCAGGCGACATGAACCTGATCTTAGCTTAAAGCAAGCCTGGGATGTCTAGAAACCCCTGAGGCGCTCTCCTCCCGATGGACAAGCACTCGCATTAACTCTTTGGCAGAACCCTTCCTTTGCCGGACAGTCTCTTTAATCTTGTCATACAAAGCAAGCTCATAAGGCATAGGAATGTCGGCGTGGTGGTTAGGAAGCGTGGCTTTCCATTGCTTAGGCAGATCATTGAAATTCGCATGCTCAATGTAAACATACCTCCCCCTCCAAGACGTTCCAATATCAGATTCTAAGCTGGCGAAAGAGAAGCGCCTAGGCTTTAGTAGAACAAAAGCACTGGAACTGCAACGGGTGGGGTAGTAATGATGAAGGAGGTGGTTAGTGGTCAGAAGCTCTTTCTTCTCTGAAAAAAGTTCCTGGAGCACTAACAATAGATAGATGGTATTTGGATGCACATGGGACAATGGGACGTAGAAATCTTGGCAGAAAGATGAGACAATGTAGGGAAGCGAAAATCGCAAACCAGACTGAAGATGCTTATGATAAAAAAAAAACTATTTTTGTCGGCCAAGAACTCACTAAAGCAGAAACATCACGCCAGTGACAAGATAAAACGAAGCCATCAGGAATATGATAAACTCAACGCCAACTTTCCAAGTCGTCAGGAGTAGTGAGGCATTCCCAAGTGTTCATTTTGAGACGGAGAGTATTCCAATTGGGAGGGTTGATATAACCAAGGCGCATAGGTTTTGTTGTACGCTTGATACGGGCCATAAAATAATGCATAACGCGGTAAAAAAACTTTTTCGCTACAAAGAAAAATTGAATTTGGGAGCAAATGCCAAAGTGGAAAAAATGCAAACCTCCTCTCGAGTATTTAAGTATATCGATAGGACCAAAATAGCTCCACCCAACCCCACCCAGCACTTTGAAATCAACACCATTCTCGTCTTTTCATACTAATTTTGAACACTTGTCCACTCCCGCCTACATTAATCACCACATCTAAAGACATAAATGTCTACATGTACTGCTTTCTCATGGGGGGGTGTAGTGATAGAGTAGGCCTAAGAGCCCAACAAAACTTCAAAAGCAAGCCACACTAAACACTCATACAGCTTTTCTAAGACACCTGGCAAATCCCCAAGGTGACACGTCACACACAAGAACCCTATAAATACCCAGAGATTCCACAGGTAAAAGATTCCAACTTTCAGCTCATTAATTACCACATTGAATACTTTCAACTAACTTAAGCATCGGAGTCAGACCCGGGACACTTGTCCCGTCTGACCATTTTCTACTTGTGCAGGATCAACTTAGGAAAGCCGACACAACCTTAGCCCCAAGGGCCGACACAAGTAGTTACCACGACACCCTCAAACCTACCGGACTAGATAATAACCCATATCAAGCCCAACACTGTTCTGTTGTCTCCATCAATTACGAATTATATATAATGAAAAATTAGATAATTATATTAATTACTAGTTATATATATTTGATAAAAATATGTTTATTAATTATTATGTAATTAATAATTATATATTTATTTATATCTATTTAATTATTAATTAAATATAGTTATTAATTTGTTTTTGATAGGTGGAGTACACACGCACCCACCAGAGTATCCTGGACCCCATTTTACGATTGTCCAGACTAATTTTCGGCCAAGAGAAGCTTCAACTCTCTCCCAATGGGGGTGAGGCTCGATCTCGAGAACTCTATTGAATGGGGCTTTCCTTGATATGTAGCTTTGCCACTAGACCAAGTCCCCATTGATTAATATAGTTATTAATTACTATTATACTAATAATAATTATTATATAATTATATTAATTCACTAATTATATATAATTAATAAAAAAATTATTTTTAGTTATTATTTAATCACTAAGCTACTAATGACTTTTTTGGTAATTTTTTTGTCGCTAATTATAAATAATTAAAAATTATATAATTATATTAATTACTAGTTATGTATAATTGATAAAAATATTTATTAATTATTATGTAATTAATAATTATACATAATTATTCATTACTAATTATTTATAATTCATAATTATATAATTATATTAATTAGTAGTTGTATATAATTAACAAAAAATATTTATTTATACCTATTTAATTATTAATTACTATTATATAATTAATAATTATATAGTTATATTAATCACTAATTATATATAATTAATAAAAATATATTTTTATTTATTATTTAATCACTAATTAAATAGTTATTAATTACTAATTCTATATAATTAAAAATTATATAATTATATTAATTACTAGTTATATATAATTGATAAAAAAAATACGTTTATTGATTATTGTGTAATTAATAATTATACATAATTATTCATTACAAATTATATAAAATTAATGATTATATAATTATATTAATTAGTAGCTGTATATAATTAACAAAAAATATATTTATTTATATCTATTTAATTATTAATTAAATATAGTTATTAATTACTATTATATAATTAATAATTATATATAATTATAATATTAATCAATAATTATGTGTAATTAATAAAAATTTATATTTAGTTATTATTTAATTAGTAATTAAATAGTTATTAATTACTAACCATATATAATGAAAATTTTTACAGTTAGTAATTAGCAACGGATTTAGTAACGGATCAATCCGTTACTAAATTGCAGCGGACCAAGCCGTTACTAAATTCAAAAAATCCGTTACTAATGTCAAATTGAATTTCAATTTTTTTCACCCTAATTTAGTAATGGACACATCCGTTACTAATTCCATAAAATCCGTTACTAATTTTTGGCGTCAAAATTTAGTAACAGATTTAGCAACGGACACGAAATTTGTTACTAATTTGTAACGGACAAATCCGTTACTAAATTCAAAAAATCCGTTACTAATTTTAAAATGAATTTCTGTTTTTTCCACCCTAATTTAGTAATGGATTTTAAACCCGTTACTAATTCCATAAAATCCGTTACTAATTTTTTACGCAAAATTCACTCCAAATTTAGTAATGGATTTAGCAACAGATACAAATCCGTTTCTAATTTTTCAAATTTCCATCCCCAATTTCAATCCGTTACTAATTAGTAACGGAAAAATACGTTACTAAGTTCCGTTACTAATCTGATAATTTCTAGTAGTGCGAGGAGATGTGGGATATCTTTAAGATGCTTGCTACTAATTCTCAATTAAAGGCTTGTAGGAATAGAAGGAATCTTTCTAGTGATCAATCATCTTCCGAAGTGCTTAATCATGTGGCTGACCTCACTAAACATGTGAAAATGTTGTTGGCTAGAGGGCCAAGTCACTCTAATTCTCCTACCAATGAAGCTTGCTATTTTTGTGGTCAACTTCGGCATGCATTTGCAAATTGCACTTATGATGGAAATCACAATGTGGAGATGGCAAACTATGTAGGTAGAGATAACAATCGCCAACCCAGGAATGATCCATTTTCGAACACATACAATCCGAGTTGGCGCAATCACCCTAATTTTGCATGGAGATACCTTAATCAACCTAGCCAGTCAAGTCTTATAGCTCCACCTAGGTTTTCACAGAAACCACAATTTCCACCTTAGCAACATCAACAACAAGTGTAATAACCACCTTATCAACAAGCCAAGCCATCCTTTGAAGATATGGTGCTTAAATACATGGCAAATCAAGATGCCATTATGAAGCAACAAAGTGCCACCATCCAAAATTTGGAGACACAAGTTGGGCAACTAGCTAAGCAATTACAAGAAAGACCTCAAGGTGCCTTGCCTAGTAATACGGTTGTTAATCCAAAGGAGACGGCAATGGCTATTCACTTGAGGAGTGGAAAGGTATTAGAGGAGCCCTTAGTGACAAAAAAAGACAAGGATGGCGAGAACAAGGAGCAATCAAGCAAGCAAGGCAAGGACTAACCACAAGAGCTAAACAAGGAGCAATGTGAGCATGTAGAACAACCCAAGGAAGAGGGGGTGGTTGTCAATCCTATGGTGCCACCGGTTCCTTTTTCATAAAGGTTAAAGAAGCAGAATGATGAGGAGGGTTACAACAAGTTATTAGAGATATTCAAGAAGATTCAAATCAACATTCCATTCACTGAAGCCATTGCTCAAATTCCCACTTGTGCTAAATATTTGAAGGAAATTGTGAGTAAGAAGAAAAAGTTGGAGGAGAAAGCTACTATAGCTTTGACTGAAGAATGCGGCACCATCATCCAAAATCACTCTAAGTTTCCAACAAAGATGAAAGACCCAAGGAGTTTGACGATTCCTTGCAATATTGGTTCTTTTACTATCCATAAATGTTTGTGTGATTTAAGTGCTAGCATTAACTTGATGCCCTTGTCTTTATTTAGGATTTTGGAGATTGGTGAACTAAAGCCAAAAAGGGTGTCTTTACAACTCGCATATCGTTTGGTGAAGTATCCACAAGGAATCACTGAGGATGTTCTAGTAAAAGTCGGTAAGTTTTATTTTCCTATTACTTTCTTGGTGATGGATATTGGAGAAAATGTGGATGTTCCCATCATTTTGGGGAGTCCATTTTTAGCAATTGCCGGTGCTTTAATTGATGTGAAAAATGGTAAAATGACTTTGCAATTAAGTGTCGAAGAGGAAGAGTTTGATGTGCCACAAGCTATTAGACATTTTGATTCCATAGAGGATTTAGATGCTTGTTTTATAATAGATGTTGTTGAATTTTTATCAAACATGCACTGTGCTAAGGAAATGTCTAATGATAGTTTAAAAATTTGTTTGTGTTTAAGTTCTGACTTGCAAGAAGATGATGTCGAGATTAAGGCTCAAGCTAAAATTTTAGAGGAATGTGATTTTGTGCGAAGTGAGAGGTTCGAACTTCTTGATAGACCTCCAAAAGAGGATACTCGTCAACCACTTCTAAATCCAAAACTTGCACCATTACCTTCACACTTGAAGTACATGTTTCTAGATAAGGAGGAGACTCTTTCAATCATTGTGTGGGATGATTTGACAAAGCTTGAGGAGATGAAAATCATTGATTATTTATGGAAATACCCAAAGGTGTTGGCTCGATCGTTAGGCGATAAAGGCATTAATTCAGCCTTTTATACTTACAAGATTTCAATGGAGCCTGAACCTAAATCTATGGTCCAACCTCAAGGACGGCGTCACCCAAAGATGAAGAAGGTTTCCAAAGCTTTTGCTAAGCTTAGTGAGAGTTTTAAATGGTGCATTAAAGGAAGGAATGAGAAATCAAGAGATTTAGATCCTCAACGGCACACTTTTTGGTCTTCCCCCAAGAAACATGTGATGAATGTGATCAAGAAAATTAGTGGATCTTCATCCCTCAACTTTGAGCCTCAATGAATGTGTTACAACATTTAGCTCTAGATGTTAAATAAAGCCCTTACGGGGAGGATAACCCACATTTTTAATTTAGTGTTTTGTTTGATTTTTATTTTAGAACTTTCATTTTTATTAGTAGTAATTTTTTTGTTTTAATTATGTTTTAGTTATTTTTTTTAATTGTTTGCTTTTCTTATGTTTTCTTTTAGGTTTTTCTTTTGGTTTTCTTGGACACTGACTCTTGGTTCGGTGATTTGATGCTGCTTTTATTCAAGGAAGTTTCCTTTACCCCCTTTGCTTTTAATTTTTGTTATTGTAACATTGAGGATAATGTTTCATTCAAGTGTGGAGGAGGGAATTGTTGGCTACTTTTAATTTTTTGTGGTTAAATTTTTCAAAATGTAATATGTTTAATTATGTTTTTGTTGTTTTGTTTTAAGTTGTTTCGTAAGCTTATTGATTTAATACTTATTTTTATTGAGTTAATTTTTTCAAAAATGTTGCAATTTTGTGCTTAAATTGTGATGATAATTACTTTGTTCAAAATTTTAGAAAATTACTTGATTTCAAGTGTTAGTGTTTTAGCTTTCAATTTCCAAGTTTTAGTGTGATTAATTGATTGTGAGTTTCAATTAAATGCTAGATTCTCAACATTGTACCTAACCTTGTGAGCTTTTGAGATAATTTAAGCATTTATCATTTGTATGCTCATATTCTTTGTTGTTGAGTGTATCTTGCATGGTGAGAATTAATTCATTAGAGCTTGCTTTGGTATGCAATTGGAATTCACATGATTTTATTGGAATTATGAAAGTGATATGGGCAATTTAGGTGTAAATATTGGCCAAATGAACCACATTATTTACCATTAGTATGCCAAGTTAAGCCTTAATCCCTTTTTCTTGTTTGATTTATTTCCCACAATTATGTAGACACCTAATTTTTAGATGTAGGAATGGGGATGCGGCTCGGAGGCCCAATGATGATAGCATATGCTAATTAGCATGAGTCAAATGATGTTTGCTTCTTGTTAATCACCAATTAGCTTTTGAAAACGTTTTAAAACTTGAAAAATCAGTTTTGAGTCAAAACTAGCTTGTTTTAAACCTAATTGTGTAAAATTTAGACGGTTTTGGCCATAACTTCTTGTGTGAGTCTCAAAGTGGCCTAAAACAAAAATCAAAAGTAGATTAGGCTATTCTGCACATTTTTGTCTCTTATACGATTTTTCAGATTTTGACGTTTTGGGCCTCAAATGGGCCTCGGAAGGGTCAAACACCCTCTAAGGGCATCCAACGCCACTTGGAGTGGCGTTGACACCCTCCAACACCACATGAAAGTGGCGTGGGCATCCTTGGGCTATCAAAAATGCAGATTTTGATCATTTTTCAAATACCAAATGATAAGATAAGGCTAAGCTTCGTTCCATATCAGTTTTTAGTCTAGGGATGAGATAGAAAGTGATGAGTATTGCTGGTTAGTCATTATCTATCATTATCTCTTAATTTATCTTCGATTTTTAATGGATTTTCATCAAATTATCATTAATTTAAAATGAGTTTATCACTTGTCTTCTTCAAAATCTATCTACAGTAGTTTCATCAAACGATTTGAACTCCCCTACAGCCCAAGAACGAGGCTAGATACAGATGGTTAATCCTTAAGAATGGGTAAACACTAATCTAGGGATAGAAATCTAATGATTGAAGCTTATCTCTTTTGTTCTCTTTGCCTATAAAAGGTAATGGCTTCTCCTTGAGAATTGGGTTGGCTAGAAATTCATTTTTTTAATAGGAATTAATTCTAAACTTGGTTTCAAGCAAAAATCAATTCACTAAACAAAGATTTTGGACTTATAGAAAGCTTAGGTTTCCTTTTCATTGATTTTTTGGGCATTCTTGAGAAGAATACAGCCTGCTCCTCCATTTTCCTTAGTGATTAGCAACAACGAAGCCTTGTTCTACATCATTCGACGCTCTTTGAGGGTACTCAAGCCAATTCTGAAGAATTACAGGTAAGTTTTCTATCTTTTATTCATTGTTTTGATCATCCATGGTATGATTTGTTGTGTATAACATGTTTTGGTGATTTTGAATGATTATTTGCATGATTTATGGCATGATTTAAATGCTTAAATGATGTACAATGATGTTAATATGTTTTGTATGTGTGTTTTATGTTACTAATATGTTTCTGCA
>CANYLF011359466.1:0-13680 GCA_948193215.1 Bocquillonia castaneifolia | reverse complement strand
TCCAAAATATTTTTATTTTATTTATTTATTATTGTTTTTTTAAGGGTGTTACACTGAATTCAAGCACCCTTCAAGGTAGCACTTTCCAATTGTTTCCTTAAACTTCCGAAACACTCCTCAACATTATGCATACACCCAAATAAGATCAAAACAAGGATAAATAGACTTTAAAAGTAAAATAAATCATATGAATTCATTTCATACTTGTTTGGCATTATAGTAAAAGAATTGCCCTAAAATGAATAAAAACATGAAATAATTAAGAGCAATCTTTACAAGTCATGCATTAGGCACATAAATATAAGGTGAGTTTCGCACACATCAAAGACTACAGCATCCGTTTTTGATGCAAATTTTCCAAGGTCCTCTTTGGTATTCAAAATGTAACACTTGTAACCAAATACTATATAGTAGGAGATATAGAGTGTTTTACCATTCCATAACTCATAAGAGGTTTTGTTCAAAATTGGTTGAAATCCCTTTGGCAACCAAGAGGGGGGTGAATTGGTTGATAATTAAAAATTAAAATCAAGTGAAAAATACAAATAAACCATAACACAAGTGTTGGCCCTAAGGACCTCAAGGCTCTTATTGTGATTTTGATGATACAAAACATTGTGTAATACTAATATGTTTACTAAGTGCTTTTCTAGGTGATTGATGCAATGCAAGCATATGAGAGTTAGTGATGAAGATGAGAAGGAAGTAATGAAAGTATAAGAAGTTTATGAGAGATATCAAAGCTCTTAAGAAGATGAAGTTCTTGAGTGTGATGGTGAAGAATGATCATGATCTTGGATGAGTGCTTATGTACTTGGATAGGTTTAAGTGTAAACCTAATAAAAAAAACTTGGGAAAAGGGGCTAGCTTAAGCTTATGTGTGAGCATTAGCTTAGTGGATAGGTTTAAGTGTTAACCTAATGAAAACACTTGGGAAAAGGTGAGAGCTTGGAATTTAGAACCTTAGGATGTGATTTGGAGAGTTTGGAAATAGTTAAGGTTGACTGAAGAATCAAGCTTTGAAGAAATCCAAAGAAGCCAATTGTGGGACTACACACTAAGCCGGTTTTTAGAGTAGCTTTTGACATATCTATCGAAATGCTATATGATCGAATTATATACAGATGGAAAGCTACGAAAGTCTATTTTCTAGATCAAAAACTAGAATTCAATTTGGAGCATTAATTTTGAAATTTTAGATTTTTAAGTGAATTATGCTTAGAATTGAATTCAGAAAACAGTGTAGATAGGTCATGTTCAAAATAGCACCAAATATTCTACAGAAGGAATTTTGACATGAAATTTTATGGAGTTCTATCCCTTGAAGTCTAGTTTCATATGGCTCTTGAATCACATCAAAAGGAGATGTAGATTGGGAGAAATGGCTGTTGGAGTGAGTAGTTCTCAGAATATTGGAGCACCAAAATGTCTTGATTTTTTAGGGCATGAAGACGGCCGAACTGGAAAAACTTTTTGAGATACAAAATTGTAGAGAATGTCCTATAGAGTCTACCATAAAAATTTTAGAGTATTTGGAGTTTTCTAAAATAAGTTATAGCTGTCGTAAAATCACGCCCGCGACTTGAAAATCACACCCGCGATTTTCCAAGCAGAAAGCCCCAACGTCATCTTTTTTATAGCCGTTGCACTGCGCCCGCGATCTACAATCTGCACCCGCGATTTTCAACTCCGACAGACTTTTAAACAGCCCCAAAAAGTGTATATTTTGATGGGAAAGTGTGGGCAGTGGTCATAACTCTTTATAAGCTTATAAATACCCATCAAAATGAGTATTTTATAGTAACAACCACCTCCATAATGCTCTCATAACATCTTTCAAACATTGAATTAATTTCTTTGTAATTTTGCATATTTTGGTTGTGTGTGGGTAGTTAGATCTCTAGATCTTTTATTTCTTAAGTTGAGTGATCTTTCTACCTTGTACAAGTGTCAATCTTTGTAAGGATTGGGAAACACTTGGGTTGGGTTTGGTGTTAGCCTTAGTAAGCACTAAGCTGTGAGTTAGCTTATCAAAACTCTCTTGTAAGGGTTTGGGGTTATCCTTGGTAAACTATAGGTTTGGAGAGAGCCTTTGAAACTCTCTTTGTAAAGGTTGGAGATAGCCTTATAAATCTCCTTGTAAAGGTTTGGTGTTAGCCTTGTAAACACTAAGTTTGGGGTAAGCCTTTGTAAACTCTAGGTTGGAGATAGCCTTAGAAATCTCCATTGTAAAGGTCGTGAGATAGCCTTTGAAATCTCACATTGTAAAGGTCGTGAGATAGCCTTTGAAATCTCACACTGTAAAGGTTGGAGATAGCCTTGTAAATCTCCTTGTAATCCATTTGTGATAGTGGAACCCCAAATTGTGTATTTGGGAGAGTGGATGTAGGACAAGTTAGGTCCGAACCACTATAAATCTTTTGTGTTCTTCTTCACCTCTCTAATCCACTCATGAATCAATTTTTTATTTTCTATTCCGCATTCTATTCCACACTAATTCACCCCCCTTCTTGGGTTCTACACAGAGACATGTTATCTCCATCGTAGCGACGACTATCTTAATTTCTGTGACGTCTATCTACGGAGACATGCTATCTCCATTTCAGTAACAACTATCTTGATTACAGTGATGCCTTTTTATGGAGATGTGTTATCTCCATCTCAGTGACAGCTATCTCGATTACGGAGACGTCTATCTATGAAGACGATTATCAACGACGACGACTATCTACCTTTAGATTATGTCATTTTTCCTATATCCTTGGTTTATTTTTTTTTTATGATTGCTTGCTTTATCATTCATTTATTCATTTTAGATAATTAACATTACTAAACTTTGATAAAGTGAGGGCAACTATGGACACTCAATATTTGGATACAGGATTTAGAAGCGGCCCGGGAGCTCAATGGGGAATATGAACTATCATGAAACCAATCTTTGTCCCACATTATGAATAAAATAGATGGTTGAATCCAAAAGGGCATCCCATGACTCTTTGATTGGCCGATCGGTTCTTCCCAGTGAACCGATCGACGGATCGACCAATCGATTTATGGTTGGGCCCACGTTTTAACAAACCCAAAAGGCTCAACTGAATAATCGGTCGATCAAGCAACGAAGAACTAATCGGTTCTTTGTAATGAACCGATAGGTCTTGCATCTGCTAGTAGAGTGTAATTATGATTATTCTCTGTGAAACGGCTGATATAACATAACAGACAGACAAACATTTGCCCTAATCACTGAACCTATATAAACCAACTTAAAGACATGATTTGGGGGGAGGCTGCTTCATATTACATTAGTTATCAAACACACACAAAACACAAAAACACAGGGAGAAGGAAAGGGAAGGGGTTTGGTCATTTCGTCTCCAACTTCCAGAAAGCTTTGATCATCCAAAAAAACTACAAAGATGGTACAAACTTGCCACCCGAGAGTAACTAAGCACTCATAATCATCTAAGCATCATTGTTAACTTTGGTTGTCTATTTCCATAGTTTAAGAAGTTTTAAGTTTTGGTAACTTATTTCGATGATTTTCAACTAAGTCTATTCTACTTTCTATTTACATTTATAACATCATGGTGAGGAGAAGATGCTGCTGGAATAAACAGACTAAAGTTTGGAGATATTTAACTCAAGATGTGAATCAAAATGCCCTTTTGATTCACAAGCTTGGAAAACTCATAAATCCCGCCTCCATAGCTTTTTTAGGGTTTCTGTAGTTTCTTTAGGGCTCTATTTGTGGTTGTATACATTTTATTTGGAAATTTTTATAATAATTAGGTTTCTACGATTGATCATCGTGAAGTGGGGGACCTGAAGATCCAGAGTCTGTCGAAGCTTTAAGATCAACTGATCGGTTCTTCTCCAAAGAGCAGATCGGTTGATAGGTAATACTCTCTAACTCTATTTATTTTACCTATCTATCACCAAAAAATTGCAAGGTTAATTAAGTTGATTTAATTAATTACACCCGGTAAATGAATATGTTAAACTAGGTAGAAAATCATTTCCCCTTTTCTTTCTTCAAAGGTGTATGTATACTTCTACCCTTCTTATCCCGAGTGTGGACAGAGCGCCCGGGAACCTACCCGTCGGTTGGTGTCCAATAGCAATGGCAACAGACTCACTAGATGGATTTTTATAATTTTATGAAAACAGTATGGAGTTGCCACCCGAATTGTGTCGGGATCACCTAGTGATATAGATTGCTCAGGAATCCCTATTCATCATCACACCAGATGATTTTTGGGTTTGGGATGCGTCATCCATTCTTGAGGTAACTTCCCATTTAATTAAGTAGTGAGGTCATTGTTTCCCACCAGAGACAAACAATATAAAGTGATAAATCACCCAGAAAGTAGGATGTAATGAATGAGTGCATCTAATATTATTTTTAATCAATTTTAGTCATGTATTAGGCCCATTGTAGTTAACCCTGATTGATAGAGTGTTAATTGCTGTGTTGGTGGGTTACTCCTTATTTTAATAATGGTCAGTCAAGTGGATTATTATCATATATTATTTACATGCACCACATCCACAGTCAGTTTCTAATAGATTTTATAATTATTCATAAGTTAATATTTGCACATTAATAGATTTACTATTCACCCAAAATACTGGAATGGCAGTAATATACATACACCCTTAAGAAAAGGAAATGTGAAATGAGTTTCTACCAATTTATTGTACTTATTATCATGTTTTATTTATTATAAATGTTCGATTAATTATTTACAGTTAAGCCTAGGTGGTTTATATAAAAATAACAAGAGAGTCTTACCGATCGACTAACTCATCCAGGAGAGAACTTGTCAGTCGACCTCGAAGCTTCGAATTAGTCAATCCACAGTATTATATTTTTCACCTCTTCCTTTCCATCATGAAGGTCCGGCCAAACCTTTAGGCAGAGCTTTCGGTCGGATGTTTATTTTAGGCTAGGCCCAATTCCAAAATAATCAAAGCAGGTAGGACATCCATTTGGAGCATGAACATTCGACCCGGTCTTATGAACATCCGTTCGGATGTTTGAACGTTCGGCCGAAACTGTAAGTAGAGCCTTGAACATGTCTTCTCCTGTATTATTACAATTTCTTATGAATAATGAATGTACATGGACATTGAAGTCTTAGACTTACTCCTACGAATCTATTCTAGGTTACAAAAATGGCTTATGGTGGAGCCCAAGTCCTCAAGTCAAGGCACTATTCAAGGTTGGAGCTTGGGCCATACAGCTCCTAACTTGGTTCCGGTTGGTTCTACATCATCCTAGCTTCTCGTTGGGCTTGTATATGCAATCAGAATGTAAAATAAGATTAGTATATGAAATATAAAAAATTACAATAAGTTAGTCAATAATAAATAAACGTAAGAATATGCTTATTCTGGATGTATGGATGTTTCGTGGATGGTTGGTGCCCTCAGAATAGAGGTAGGTTACCGCTTTTCGGGTAGGAAATGAGCTTCTGGGTTTGATGTAGTCTCCTTGTTCGGAGACCCAAGGAGGTTATGAAATGAGTTTTACTGAGAAACAGAGTTTTAAAAATGAGTGTGTGTGTGTGTTTCATCTCCTTTTCTTTTTGTTTGAATGAGCCACCCCCTCCCCGTAGTGTAAAAACTGAGGGTATTTATAGGAGAAAATTGAATCTCTCTTAGCAACTTGTTCAAGTTGCAGTATGGGTATAGGCCGGTATAGGTTATAGGTCTCGAGTGCACTACGGATTCATGCATCTTGCTCTATAACCTGTCACATCAAAGCGATCATCGGACCGAACCATTGGTGAATGTTCGGCTGAATAATTGTTGATGGGTCAGCTAGGCTTTTGGGCCTAAAACATGCTTCTATAAAATGTGGGCCTTGTGGGAATATTGGACGTCTAACCAGACTATCAATCGGGCCAAAAATTCATTTTGAAAATGTCTTGAAATCATGTCCAACCCTTCAGCTCATTTCTACGGGAAACTTGGTGATAGAGTGGTTCGTGTTTGGACAGTATCCATCACTGGGCTTTCGTGCCGCTTCCATGTACTTGCATCCAAAAATTTAGTGTCTACAGTTTGCCCCCACTTTGCAGGAGTTTAGTAATGTTGAATAAACATGAATAAACAAATGGCAAAGTAAATAAACAAGCATAAACATAATTAAGGATACAGAAAAGGATACTACCCGGGAGGTCGATAGTCATCACCGAAATGCTGAAGGTAGCCCGTCTCCAAAAAGAGTCTAGGACACGCTCAGTCAATCTAGACTTCAGGTTTACTTGGGAAAGCCTAAGACACTTTATGGTTCTACTAGACTAGATTCTAGGACACTTAGTTTTTGCTAGACGGGAGATCTAGGACACTTGGGTTCCGCTAGACGAGAGCCTAGGACACTTGGGTTTCACTAGACAAGGAGATTTAGGACACTTGGGTTCTGCTAGACGAGAGCCTAGGACACTTGGGTTCCGCTAGATTAGGAGATCTAGGACACTTGGGTTCCACTAGATGAGAGCCTAGGACACTTGTGTTCCACTAGACAAAGGGATCTAGGACACTTAGGTTCCGCTAGACAAAGGTATATCTAGGACACTTAGGTTCCGCTAGACAAGGGGATCTAGGACACTTGGGTTTCGCTAGACGAGAGGATCTAGGACACTTGGGTTTCGCTAGATGAGAGCCTAGGACACTTGGGTTCTGTTAGACGAGTAGATATAAGACACTTGGGTTCTGCTAGATAAGGGGATCTAGGACACTTGGGTTCCGCTGGATAAGAGCGTAGGACACTTGGGTTCCGCTAGACATCTGGAGGTAACTCGTTGTCGCCAGAAGTTGCTAGAGATGGCTCACTACCTGGAATTGTTTGAGGATGGCTCGCTACCATCTGGAATTCTAAGTCGAAGGTGATTCATTATCACTATGGGATTGTTCTCTGAAGATGGGCCGCCACCGTCTGTATTTTATAGTTGAGGTGACTCGCTATCACCCAGGGTTTTCTGAAGGTGGCTTGTTACCATCATGGAGGTGACTCATCATTGTCTGAAATTACTAGATATGGCTTGTTGCCATCTGGAATTCTAGAATTAAAGGTGATTTACTATCACCTGCAATTTTTAAAGATGGCTCACTGTCAACTGGGCTTATAGAGTAGAAGGTGACTTGCTATCACCTGGAATTATTTGAGGATGGCTCACTGCCTTCTAGAATTCTGGAGTTGAAGGTGACTCGCTATCACTCAAGGTTATCTTATGGTGGCCTGCTACCGTCATGGAGGTGATTCTTCATTACTTGAAAATCTGATATTTTGAAGGTGGCTTGCTGTCGCCTGGGAATCTAGAGTTGAAGGTGACTTGCTATCGCCTGGGTTTCTATAGTTGAAGATGGCTTGCTGTCACTTGGGATTCTATAGATGGCTTGCCGTTATTTGGGATTTCTAGATTTGCTGAAATTAGCTTGCTGCCTTCGGGATGATTCCACTCTCAAGTCGACTTATTGTTCATCGCACGATGTTTAAGATTTTGGATGAGTCGAGGTGGCCTGCTGTCACCTAAAGTTCTGGAGCTGATGGTGGCATACTATTGCCTGAAATTCTAGAGCTATTGGTAGGTTGCTGCTGCCTGAAGTGGTAGGCAACTTGCTGTTGCCTAGGATTCTATAGATGGCTTGCCGTCATCTGGGATTTTTGGGCTTAAGATTCTACTAGTGACTTGTCATCTTCTGAATAGGTTCTAGGATTATCGAGGATGGCCTGCTGCTAGATTTGCTAAAGATGACTTGCTATCACCTGAAATTACTGGATATGGCTTGCTTTCGTCTGGAATTCTAGAGTTGAAGGTGAATTGCCATCACCTGTGATTGCTAAAGATGGCTTACTGTGAACTGGTTTTATAGAGTAAAGGGTGACATGCTATCAACATGGGATTGCTGGAAATGGCTAGTTTCCGATTATGTCTCTGAGTAAGGGTTGATTTACTATTAACTGGGATTGTTGTAGTCCAGGGTGGGTTGCTGTCACCCACAAGTTGCTGCGATTGAAGGTGGTTTGTTGTTGCTTGTGATTTTGGGATTTGAAGGTGGCTCGCTGCCACTTAAGATTTTGGAGTTCATGAAGATGACCTGTTGTTGTCTAGAGTCATTCTCTTCTTGAAGGTTGTTCTGATATTTTGAGGGTGATCCATTGCCCCTTAAGTGTTTCTGGAATTTTTCAGAGGTGACTCGTTGCCTCAAAATTTGTTGAATGATAAGGAAGACCTGCTATCTTCTTGGAGGTCATTGGATTGGTTGAAGGTGACTTGTTGCCTCTAGATTCTGATTTTATGAAGTCAGATTGCAATTTTTTGGATTAATTCTGATTTTGAAGGTGACCTATTACCCCCGAGATTTAGTCTTGACATTCTTTTCAGTTGTAAGAAGATTATGATTTCTCTACAGCATCGGTCTGGCCAATTATCTTCTTTTCAAGGCCAAATCGCTCTTCAAGTGAGTCGTTGTTGGTGTTACTCATCTGATGTTGTCATAAGTTGATAATCAGGAGGCCCTGTCTTGCTCCCAAGTTTTGATGGCTTGGCCCTACTCCGTCTGGGGATATGTTGACCTGCATATGGGTGGATGTGAGATTCATCCTGCCCTCGATTTTCTCATTGTTCCATTCTTTTTACTCATCCTAGAAGTCCATGTCAACTTGTGACCAATTTCTCCCACATCTGTGTCCACTTGCACATGGATTTCTACGACGGAGCGACCCCATCTGCAAGGATGATGCGACCTGGTTGGTGCAGTATCTTGGCAAAGATTGCCCCCAGCACGGTTTCCATTAGTCTTGTCTGCTAGTCATATATCGATGTTTCTGTATTATGGTGGGATCAGTTCATCCCTTTTAGTTTGTTGGGTCGAAGTTGTCCATCGTGTTATGTCAAAGAAGATCCTGGTTATTATGGGTCCATTTCCTTGGAAAGAGTGCTTTCATTCATCCAATTGAATCATTGTGAGTTTCCTGGTTGCCAGTACAATGTATGCATATTGTGGATGTATGCATGATATATGCAATGTGTCTTTACAGGACGTGTAATGTTAGTCATTTCTCCTATTTGTGCTTGCATGAATAGGGTGTTCTTCCCTGTAAATGCATATGCCATGCTGGATGTCAATTATATTTACAAATGTATGAATGTACGTCTACATGATGCAAAAGAATTCAATATGCCATGCTACATGTTTACATCTCCCATGTTCAATGCTAGGTGTCTTCATCTGCATGCTCTGAAGCTGTAGTAGACTGCATTTTATCATTGCCACCTTAAGGTGTTTGAACAACGGGTTGCCCTATCATTTCAATAATAGCGAAGGTACGGATTGATGATTGTTCCACATACTCCTTGTTTTGATTAGGATTAGAGGTCCTGACCTGAATTCTCACTCTTCTGAAGGAAATGAAGATTTGGCTCTTGTTTTATACTCATATTGCTTCTCGTGCTTTTATGCATCTAGAAATGACTTCTCACATGAAAGATGGTGAGTCCTACTGACTATCTGAAGAACATGTGTTGGCATAGCTCTGTCTTGACCTTTGAGGTACTCAATGTCATGAACTAAGGAAGGTGGAATCTGCCCCCTACTTAGGTGACTTGCTAACATCATTAGAAAGTGTTGTAGCTCTTAATCCTGTCTGAACTTATGGTTTTCTTCCTTACAGTAAACTCATTGTGTTGCCCTAGTGAAGTCCCACCAGCTCCTGTTCGCATGTTTGGTCACCCTGAATGATTAGTGTAATGATGTTCAAGCTGTTTATGATCTGAAGCATGTTGAAAAAAGGTGTGGATCAAATTTTTACTATTCTCGTTAAAGCTCTGACAGGTTAAATTCTTTGCAGGGTATACTTCCAATAGAGACTCCTGCCTTTCCCGGTAGCCATATCTCATTTTATTTTTTTCATGCCTTAACTTTTGCCTAGAGTGCCTCTTTACAAGATTTCACCCTAGCAGGCTGCCCTAACTTTTGCATAAGCCGCCCATGAATGGGTTTTCAACTTATCAGGCTTTTATTTTTTATTGATGCCTTAATTTTTGCATGAATTTCCCCTGAAGGGATTTTACAACTTATCAGGCCTTTTCATTTTTTTCTTTTTCTCCTTTTGCAGATATGACTATTGGGAAAAGCTATCATTGATTGCCCCCATCTGACTTCAATGAAGTACAAATAGTGTTAGTTGCAGGCTTGTGACATGGCATTGTGGGGCATTGTCAAAGCTCATTGTAGCTGGTTTTAGGGTCCAGTGTCTAGGGAGTGCTGAGCAAGATGAATCCAGTTGACATATTGAGAGGAACCTGCAGTGAGGCTGTGAAGAGGAACATCATCTTCATTGAGCAATGAAGAGAATCATTGTTGCTGAAGATGACGATTATGTCCATGGTGGAAACTTAGTATTCCTTAGCTGCTTGTCAATTCTAAATTCAACACACAAGTGTTTTTGCCCCCTTTGTCAGTCAAGAACTAGTCGATGTAGTAGGTGCATCTTTGAAGATCGTTCGGTTGACACGGCATTTCAAACAATGAGTTGTTGCTAGTCTCATATCTGTTTTATCTTGTTCGCTTAGCATTTCTTTTTCTGGTTTGAATGCAATAAGAGATTCAAAATCAATTCCAATTCATTTAACAATGTCATAGAAGTGTACTTTACATGCTGGACCTGATGTTATTGTCATCATAGATCAGGTTCTTCGGGTTAAGCCTCAATCATGGTTCTCATTTTCAGCTTGTTTCCATCCTTTTTCTTCACTTTTTGCTCATTTTCACTTCTTCAGCCCCCTTTTTTACACAGGCTTGGTCAGTTTTGGCAACGTGTTGATTCTTTACACAAGCTATTATTTATTGGCGCTTCAGCGCATTTCAAAGTTATTGCTGCCTAAGGACAAGCTGTCCAGATCAATGGAGTTCTTGCTCTGCTGATCTTTTAAGGCTTGGTATTGTGATTCAAAATTCATTCTTAAGTCTTGGTTGATCACACATTTGTTTAAGTAGCCTCTAGTTGCTTCCGTTTTTATGTTTTAGTCGTGCTCCATAGTCACTTAGTTATGCTTTGTTTTAAATCTCTCTGCTTCCTCGTTTTCATTCATTTTTTTCATCTTTTTTTTTCTTTGGCCTTGTCTTTTGCCTAAGGCGCCTCTTTACGAGGTTTTCACCTTAGCAGGCCTGCCTTAACTTTTGTATGAGTCACCCACGAATGGGTTTTCAACTCATCAGGCTTTTCTTTCTTCTTCTTCTTCTTCTTCTTCTTCTTTTTGCTCTTTCCTTTCTTTTTTTTTGCTTTTGCTTTTTTTTTTTTGAGTCGTAGAGAGATTTTGACATTTTATTTCAGTTTGTGAGGGAGCACGCCCGGAAGCATTTTTGAGAGGCCTTAGATGTTTTGAGGTGATCTCCAAGACCAGCAATTTTTGTTGGTGCTCTGCTTGACTTGCATTCGTGATGCCAGCACCGATCATAGCCATTTTAGGATCAAACATGGCGTTTCTTACTCTCCTTTCTTTTACTTCAATAACAGTTGCGGCGGATATAACAAGTATTTTTAGGCTTTATAGCAATGTTAAATGAACCATCATGATATGGATTAATGTCAAACAAGCTTATAGATGATTGATGTAGAGCATTCATGCCATGAAAAGAGATATTAATTAAACAGAAGAAAATAAATGTTCTATCATTGACTAGAAAATAAAGACAATAACATTATTGGAAAAGCACAACAAATGTTCAGCAAGTTGAGCTAAGAACTGGAATTTTGACCATCGCTGCTCTAAGTACTGGCTTGCCTCAACCCAATGTCTATGATCTTGCCTTCATCGATCAAGTCTTGGATCTTATGCTTCAGCTTCATGCTTTTGTCTGTATAGTGGCCATCTACCTGATGAAATGTACAATAAGCCCCGTGGATATAGTTTTGAGAACTTGTGTTAACAGGCTTCTTAGCAGGTTGAGGTTCAAGCAACCCTTGCTTCTCCAGGCATTCAAATACCTCAAAGAGTGGTTGATCGAAGTTGGAGAATGTTTGACTACCAGAAAGATTATTGACATCTGTAATTTCACCTTCTGACTTGTTGGGGTGACTATAGGTGGTCTTCCCCTTCTGAGTCCTTTTCCTTTCTGATTCAATTTCCTCACATTGCAGTCCGTTATCGTACAAGTCATTAAAAGACTTGGGGTTCATAGTCTATAGAGTTTCTACCATATTAGGAAGCACATCTAAACTATTATTCTGACTAGATCTTTTTCTGATGGTTTGTTCTTTAGCAAAGTAGCCTTATTCCTCCAACGAGTAAGGAAATCAGCATATGATTCGTTGTGCTTTTATTTGGTCATCTCCAGGTCTCTCAAAGATAATTCTAGTTTGGCATTATAAGAGTATTGTCCAATAAAAACATCACAAAGTTCCTTCCAGTTAGCTTTAATAGAAGAGGGCAAACTATGATACCAATCTTAGGCAATTCCAGTAAGTGATAGAGGAAACACTCCAACTTTCTGTTCAGTGTCAAGGGGTGTTGTAGCCATAATTGAACTGTATTGTTTGAGGTGAAGCTTTGGGTCTCCTGTACCATCGAACTTTTGCATGTCGGGCATAGTAAATTTAGGAGGCAACTTCTTCATACCTTTGACCTCCATACTGTCTAAGTCAAAGTCAATATCAGATTTCTTCCCCCTAATTATATTTTACAATTGTTCCATCTTCATGCTCAAGGTTGAAACAACATCCTGGTCATCAGTTCTGTCTTCCCCTTTAGGAGGTGGATCCTCAAGTGTCTTGTCAATGCTAACAGCATTTTGGACTTCCTCCCTAATCATAACCCTCATAGCAACTATTATTGCTTCCATATCAAAGTTCTGACCCGACCCAGCCATTCTGCTTGGATTAAGTTCTTTCGGATCAACACAATCTCGAATCAAACGTCTTCCTACTCATTTTTAGGCCGATTAAGACTCAATATTTATTGCAAGACAGGGATGTTAGCAGTATGCATGAGATGCAGATGCACATATGCATGACAAGGAAATAAGAAAACTAGTTAGTTGTACATGTAACAATTACTGCCGAATGGCAGGCCTTCCAATCTTATTACTCCCACACCTCAAAAGTCCATTTCCTAGGTAGGTTGGGGTACTTTATTTCATCAACAGGGGATGATAGTACCATTGTATAAGAACGTTCTCTCAAATTATCCTAGCAAATAATAGCATTTATGATAATTGAGTCTGTATCCTTGTGCCTAAATTCTGCCTTTAGGCGGACAGAGTTCCGGCATAGGCTTTAGGCTTAATGATCATAAATACTCATGGCAACATTACAATAAGTAGAATTAGCGGGTATCCTAGTGGAAACTTCTATAGTCATTGCATGCTGGGCTTTGACTCTTTGGTTTGGGTAAGAAGGCTCCCACAGAGTTGGACTCCCATTGACCATTGCTAGGATGGTAGAAGATCCAATATGGGCTTCCCATTAACCGTGACTCATTAACCATTACCAAGGTGGTAAGCCAGGTAGGATTCCCAATCATTGTGAGTGGTCCACCAATAATACAACCCAAGAAACTGGTATGGAATCATTGGATTGCATTATAGATGGTATCGGGGTTTATTAGGGACCCTAAAAATGCAGAACTACATGCAATGCAAAAGGAGAATAATGACCAGATTAATTAAAAAGAT